>JARQOD010002326.1:0-79625 GCA_033576555.1 Oophaga sylvatica
TTTGGGAAATTGTTTGCCGGCCCTGGAAAAAGGTGTGATGTCTGAGATTCTTTTTTCCGCTTGGCCCCACCGGGGGAATTTTTGGTACCAAGACGGGGGTAGTCGGTCCTTTTGGTGGCCCCTTGTCTCGGATGTCGGGAATTTAGCATCCGGGGGACTTGCTCTGCCCAACCTTCTCCGGTCTAGGGTTTTTTGATGCCATTGCCGGCCCAAGAGACCATGGACCCATATCTCTAGGTTTTTTTTTTTCCGCCCCCCTGTTTCTCGAATGACCGTCATCTGGGTGTTGGTAGTTTTCCAAGATTACATCTTGTCCATTACTAAGCCCCTTCCCTCGAATTGGTGCCCTTTTTCCCCTTCACACGTGGTTCGTTTACCCGGCATTCCTGAAACTTGTGTCTGACAAGGACCCTTTGTTTCCAATTTTTTGGAGGACCTTTTTTGTTCAAATTTTTGGTGTTCAATTTTGTTTTCTCCTCGGCGTTTACCTCGACCGGAAAAACTGAGAGAAAAAACCAACATTGGGACTTATCAAATGCTTGTTCTGCGATGGGGTGAGGGGGTCTCTTTTTTTCCTTTGGGGCGAGTTTGCTCTTAAAATAGGGCTAGCTCCCCCACTTTGATGTCTCCATTTTCAAAATTGGGGGTTTCACCCTCGTTTTCTTCAGGACAACGGAGCTTCTGTCTGCCAGGTGTTGACCTGTGTGGAGCGTATGCAAAGATTTGGGCCCGGGGTAGTGGAGATGTCCTCTTCAAGGGGGCCCAGCGGTTTGCAACCCGGGGCATAGGATGAGGGCCCCCGGGTTTTTAAAGTGGGGACTTGGTCGGTTCCCCTAAAAAAAAATTCCTTGAGAGTGGCACCCCCAAAATTTAACCCCTTTTCTTGGACCTTAAAAAAACTGGAGATTTTAAATTTTTGTTTCTTTTTTTTTTCTTTTCCGGGGCATTTAAACCATAACGGTTCCAAAGTCCTTTGAAAGTTTGTTGAGCCAGGGTTCCTATGCTGTGCCCCGAAAACTTTTGGTTGAGGGCAATCTGGGGTTTGGGGTTTTAGAAAATTTAAAATTTTCCGTTTTTCTAGACGGAAACCCCCGTTTTTTGGAAAGGGGAAGGTTTTGGTCAGGAAAAAAAATTTTGGGGTTTGCCGGACATCCTGCAAGACCATCCTTGCGTACATAGAACTACCCTGACCGACCTGGTTGCTCAAATGAGGGTTCGGTGACCCCTCCCAAGGGGGGGGGTACTGTTGTAAGGGGGGTTTAAAAAATTTCGAGCAGAGTTCCCTCTGGGTTTAAAAAGGGGTACTGGACTCCCCATGAATTTTGTGAGATTGGAATCATTGTTATGACTGGTCTTATATAAGGGATCCCCTTCCCCCGGGTTCCCGGTGATCAATTTTTCTGGTCTAAACCCCTTGTTCCCCTGTTTCCTTTGAGCCTGTTTTCGGTCTGCTCTCCTCTAACAGTAAACATTTTTTTTTTTGTTTTTGTTTTTAATTTTTTGCATTTTGTCCTAAAAATCTGTGGGGGCCTTCAGGGCCCCCCCCGGGGGGCTTTTGCCCTCTCATTTAGTTCAGCCACGATGTTTGTTTTTTGCTTTTTCCAGTTTTTTCAGTGGCTGCTGTTTTGATTTGTTTACACCAGGAACAAATTTTAGGTGGTGGGGTCGGTGATCTCGGGTTTTTAAAAATTATAGATTTGGTGCTTTTCGGGTTTTTTTGGGGGTTTGCAGAAGTGCCCTTCCTCCCCTTTTCTATTTGGTAGTTTGGGCCCCAACTTTTGCAAAACTATTTTCTGTCTGTGTCAGGTTTCTTCTTGTCAACCGCCATTCTTTTTTGGGGGCTTTCTATGTTTTTTGGGTCTGCTCGGGGGGGGATAGCTTTCCCCTTTTATCTTTAGGGGGAGTTAGTTTCTCACTGTGACGAGGCGTCTAGGACCCAAAATAGGAACGCTCCCCCGGGTTTTTCTAGTTGTGGGGTTAGTCAGGGGCTGCAATCTATAATTCCAATGCTCTGGTGTATTGCCTTTTTTACCTGCACTCCTGAACTGAAGAAAATAGTAGGCAAAAACTGGGGCCCAAAAATAACTAAATAAAAAGGGATGGAAGGGTATTACTGCAATCCCAGAAAACCCAAAAAAACCAACCTACAATTTTCAAAATCCCTGGGTACACCCCTCAACCACCAAATTAGTTTCTGGTGTACAAAAACAAAACCAGCCATAAAAAAAGGAAAAAAACAAAATACAAACATCATGGCTAAAATAAACTGAGGGGGAAAAAACCCCCCCCGGGGCCCCAAAAGGCCCCCCCCAGAAGTGCGGGAAAAAAACAAAAATAAGTACAAAAACAAAAAAAAAAAAATTTTTATCGTTAGCGGGGGACAGACACGACACAGAGGCTACAAGGGAAACAGGAAAGAAGGTTTCAACCAAAACAATTGATACCCCGGAAAACCCGAGGGAAAGGGGACCCCTTATAAAAAGACCACGTAACCCTTATTCCCAGCCTCACAATCTTCACTGAACGCCCAGTCCCCCTTGAAAAACCCCCCAAAGGGGGTCTCTGCTCAAAAATCATCTCAAACCATTCACAACAGACCCCCCACTTGGGAGGGGTCACCAAAACCCCCTTTGAGCAACCATGTCGGTCGGAAAAGATTCTATGATACGCAGGGTGAGTCCCTAATGAGCCCAAGCAAAACCCAGAATTGTCTTCCTGCCATAACCTCCCCACTTAACCAAATACTGGAGTTTCCGTCTAAAAAGAGAATCAAAAATTTTTTTCAACCACATACCCAGATTCCCAACTGAGTTTTGCGTATTTCCCCAAACCAAATATCGGAAAAGGAAAATATCGCCCCTACCATTAAATACGGCATACCCAACCGATACCGGAAGTCCCCCGTAACCCCGGGGGAAAAAATATGTAACAAAAAAACCCCTTTTTTCCTTTAAACACTAAATATACACACATAAATAATTTAAATATATATACATGTATTTGCAATAAAAAACATATATTATAGTTTATCACTTCTACATAGAAAATTCCTTGATTCAATTCCCCGGGAAAAACCCGGTTTGTGAAAAAACAAGCCCCCCACATAAAAATTACATTTTGGTTTCATAGGGTTAACCATGTCTTTTCATGTCCTTTTATCAAATTTGCAAAAAAAAAATTAAAAAGCTATGTGTCAAAATTTCAACCTGAGGGTTAATTAAAGTGTAAATCGTTGAAAAAAAAAGATTTTTTTTTCTACAATTTACACCTTTTTTAACCCCACAGGTGTGAAATTTTGCCAAAAGACGATGAATTGTTTGTGCAAATCAATAGCAAAGGACGGGGTTAAACCCTTTACCCAAGTTCATTCAGTCGGTTCTGTTTTTTCCAAAACCGGGGAATTTTAAATTTTAGCGGCTATTTACATAAAAGTGTATGAATCAAATAAAAATTATAATTGTCAAAATTAATGCTTATATATAATATATGAGGTAAAAATTGCTGAAAAAATGCGTGGGCTCCCGCCCTTTTTTGCAACCAACAAAAAAAGCCAGTGAGGGGGGCAATATAATCCCAGAGAGGGAACATTATTTTTGGCCCCCCCCCCGGCAAAAAACATCTGCCCCAACACCCAAGGAAAGACAAATTAAATTAGTTTCCCCCCTTTCGGCCTTGCCCGTCTTTCCCCCTTTCCCCCTGTACGGGCCAAAGGGTTAATATGGGGTTAAAGCCCCCTTGCATAAAAACCCTTTTAACCAGGTTAATTTTTGAGAGCTGTCAATTAGACAACATCAATTTTTTAAAACCTATTCATAAAAAAAAAAAAACACACACATTTTAAATTAAAAATCATTTTAATGAAAAAAGACACAGTTTTTGACCACTTTTTTTTTCTGAAAAAACCCCTTCCCCGTAAAAAAAAAAAAAAAAAAACATATTATTTTTCCTATCCCATGCACAGTCAGGCCTGGTGTAATCCTTCAAAAAAGGGTTTAAGTTTACTGCAGGGACCGAGCTTTTTCTGCAGCCCACAGAAAACCCCCCCAAAGAATGATTTTCCCCCCTTTGAAGGGGGGTAAAGGGGGGTGTCACATAACGATACCCCCGCGATCCGACAACGAATGCACTTTCAGATCGCTGGTGATCGCTACATGATCGCTGGACCCCCAAAAGGCAGCTCAGGCAGCGATCTGGGCGCGACAGCGGGTAACATCGCTTAAAAGGGGCCCCTCACATAGCGATTCGTACCGAATCGTGCTGAGCCTAGTTTTTTACGCAGCAGCGAGCTCACCCCGATATCGCGTGTGTGAATTCAGCGACGAACCCCCCGCCGGGACGCTGTCGTGCAGAAAAGTCAGGACCTTTTTTTGTCGCTGGTTTCCCCTTTTCAGGCACCATCGCTGCGGTGACAGGCGGGAGACCCGATCCGTGGAAACCAAAAGGACACAGCAACCGGAGGCCTGATTTTTTGGCTGTTAAGGAGCCAAGTCCCTGGACCTTGCCAGCCTGATAAAAAGGCAAGCAGTTGCATACTTGGCTGATTAACAAAAAAGGGATCCCCTCGAAAAAAATTTTGGGTGGGGTCCCCCCTTTTTTTTTTTAACCAGCCAGTTAAGCAGACCGCTGAGGCCTGGATTTTCAGGTTTAAGGAGCCAAGATCCATGGGGCCCTTTCCACCTATAATACCCGGCACAGCAGTCGCAAATCTTGGGGGATTAACAAAAATGGGTCCCCTCGAAAAAAATTGGCGGGGGCCCCCCCCTTTTTGTTTTTAAAACCAGATGAAGCAGACCGCTGGGCCTGGATTTTCAGGCTGTTAAGGACCCCAAATCCCCGGGGCCCTTGCCCGATAATACCAGGCCACAGCATCTGCATACTTGGCTGATTAACAAAAATGGGGGGCCCCCCCAAAAAAATTGGCGTGGGGTCCCCCCCTATTTTTTTTTAACCAGCAGATAAGCAGGACCGCGAGGCCCCGGGTTTTCAGGCTGTTTTAAAGGTCCCTACCATGACCTTGCCAGCCCCGATAATACCCCGGGCCACAGCTTCCTTAGCTTTGGTGTTAACAAAAATAGGGATCCCCCGAAAAAAAAAAGGCGGGGGATCCCCCCCCCCCTTTTTTTAACCCCCAAAAAAAATGCAGATCTGCGGCCTGGTATTAAAAGATGTCAAGGCCCCCGGATTTTGGCCCCCCAAAACCCCATAATACCAGGCTAAAGCACCCCCATTTTGGGGCACAAAAGATGTCCAATTTGGCCTTTCCCCCCTCTTCCCCTTCCCTGTAGCGGGGGCAACGGGGTAAAAAGGGGGTTTAAGTCACCTTTTATTGCACGGGACAAAAACCCGGTTTTAAAATGAGAGGGTCAAAAAGACAGGAAAAGGCAGAACCGTCATCGCAACGCAGACACTGATTACCGCTTCCCCCGGGGCGTCTCGACTGACTGCTTTACGGCCGGGATTCCCCCCGTCACTGAGTTATCGCGAAAAAACTGCATGTGCCCCCGGGAAAAAGATTGGGGCCTAAAAAAGTCCACCCGTGACCCCCGAGATCTTCTGCCGGGGAAGTGCCGCGACTCCTGAAGACCCGACCGACGGAACTGACGTGACATGACAATCCCATTCGGTTCCGATTGACAAAAATGGACTCGGAATCGAATTCCGTAAGCCAATATCGGCCGATACCCGATATTTGCGATCGGAATGCTCAACCCTACCCTCAACCAAAACAGGGTCAGGAGGCACAGCACAGGAACCACGGCTCAACAACCTTTCAACAAGGACTTGTGGAACCCGTTTTTGATCTTAAATGTCCCTGGGAAGCAAACAAAAAGAAACAGGATTAAGAATCTTAAGATCTTACAAGGTCCAATGCCCTAGGCTTAAATTTAGGAGATGCTACCTCATAGGAATATTCTTTGGAGGACAACCAGACCAAGTCCCCCACTTTAAACCGAGGACCAACATTCTATACTTAGCAAACCGCTGGGCCTTCTCCTAAGAGGGACAACCCTCCCATACCTGGTCCCAAATCTGTTGCATACGCTCCACAACAGAGTCACACCTGGCAACAGAACCTCCGTCTGTCCTGGAAAATGAGGGTGAAACCCAGAATTACAGAAAACGGGACTCAAAGAGGCAAGCAGCCCTATTATTAACCCCTTCCCGACCCCTGACCCAGTAGGCGTCATGAAAACCTGTGCCAACCCGACCCAGACGTATTTGGCGTATGAAAGGATCTGTCCCTGCGGGCCGGGGGGACCGGGTCCACTCAAAGGTCCCCGACCCGAGTTACAGGACCCTTTGTGCTTCACCCGGGGGGTTTGGCTTAACCCCCCCGTGGCCACGATCGTCTGATTGGCTGTTAAAAGTGAAACAGCCAATCGAGCAATGTGTAATATTTCAACCAATTTAATTGGTGAAAAATTACAATCCAGCCATGGCCGAGCTCAATAGCCTCCTGGCTGGAGACCGAGCCCTGACCCCCCCACCGGTCACGGCGGTGATCGGCCGCCGCCACCGAAAATGGAGCGATCGGCCCACCGCCGTCACTTAAGCTCCCCTCCTCTTTTGGTCCACCCCCCACTTCCATCCCCCCCCCAGCCTTCCGACCCCCCTACCCCCTTCCCGATCCACCGATGTCCCACGTCGGGCCCGGCGTCCCCCGGGCCTCTTCATGGGCGCCGCCTTTTAAGAAAATGGGGGCGCATGCGCAGGGCGCCCCCGGCCCGCATGCCCCCCCAGTGTTCAAAAATTTATTTTGATCACTGTGATAAACTGTCACGTGATCAAAAAAAAAAAGTAAATGAACCCCCCCTTTACATAGTAGGACAAATAAAAAAAAATAAAGAATTTTTTTTTTTTTTCCTAGCATTTTGTGCTGATCCGCATTGTTTTTGCTGGGATCCGCGGCGATATCGCTGCGGATCCGCGGCGGATTTCCTGTGACCGCGGCGGATTTCGCTGCGACCGCGGCGGACTTCGCTGCGATCCGCGGCGGACATCGCGCTGATCCACGGGGATTTCGCTCCGGATCCGTGCGGATTTCGCTGCGACGGGCGCGATTTGCTGCGACCGCGGCGGATTTTCCGCTGATGGCGGCGGATTTCCTCGGAACCGCGCGGACTTCGTGCTGTTCCCGCGGAATCGGCTGATCGCGCGGATTCGCTGTGATCCGCGCGGATTTCGCTGCTGACGGCAGCGGATTTTCGTGCTGATCGGCGCGGATTTCGGCTGGCGGGATCGGCGGCCGGTTTCGTGCTGATCGGCGGCGGATTTGCTCTGGACCGGCGGCGGATTTCGCTGCTGATTTGGCGGCGGAATTTCACTGCTGATTCCGGGGCGGATTCGTTTCTTCCCGCGGGGACATCGCTCGACCGCGGCGGACTTCCTGCGATCCGCGGGATTTCTCTGCTGATCGGCGGCGGATTTCCTGCTTTCCGCGGCGGATTTCGGCGGATCGGCGGCGGATTTCGCTGCTGATCCGCAGCGGATTTCGCGCTGATCGGCGGCGGATTTCGCTCTGATCGGGCGGCGGATTTCGCTGCTGATCGGGGCGGATTTCCTGGGGGATTCCGCAGCGGGATTTCGCTGTGATCGGCGGCGGATTTCGCGCTGATTCCGCGGCGGATTTCGCTGCGGACCGCGACGATTTCGCTGCGGATCCGCGACTGATTTCGCTGCGGTCCGCGACTGATTTCGCTGGATCGGGCAATTTGCTGCTGACCGCGACTGATTTTGCTGCTGATCCCGCTGATTTCTGCTGATTCATCTGCGCTAGCGGGTAAAGCATAACGCGATGGTTATGCTATACCGTTACCAGCCGTCAACGCTACGTTTGAACGGCTGGTAAAACGCAATATGAACCCAGCCTTAGGTTAGAACTAGGGTTAGGGTTAGCATCGGCTAAGTAGAATTACGGTTAGGGTTGGAATTTGGGTTAGGGTTGGAATTAGGTTAGGCTTATTAGGTATATGGTTAATTGGGATTAGGGGTGTTTGGGGTTAGGGTTTTGATTAGGGTTTGTTATTAGGGTTAGGTGTGTGTAGCGTTGGGGTTGTTGGGGTTTGGGTTGGATTAGAATTGAGGGGTTTTTCCACTTTTTAGGCACTCAGGGGGTCTCCATACGCGAATGGCGCCACCTTATTCCTCAAATTTGCGTTCAAAAAGTAAACAGTGCTCCCTTATTCCAAGCCCCGACGTTGCCCAAACGGTTTATCCCCACATATGAGGTACACGTACTCGGGAAAAATTGCCACAACAACTTAGGGGTTCAAATTTCTCCTTTAACATTGGGAAAAAAATTGGGGACTAAAAATTATTTTTTGTGGAAAAAAAAATATTTTATTTTTCACGGCTCGCGTTAAAACTTTCTGGAAGGACTTGGAGATTCAAAGTGCTCACCACCTCTAGAGGAGTTCCTTGGGGGATTAGTTTCCAAAATGGGTCACTTTGGGAGTTTTCTACGTTTGGCCATCAGTGACTCTGCAAACGTAACAAGACGCCCGAAGACCAATCCACAAGTGGCATTTCAAAAGGTCACTACTTCCCCTCCGAGCCCCCCACTGTGCCCTACAGTAGTTTTCTCCCACATATGGGATTCGCTTTCTCAGGACAAATTGGACAACAACTTTTGGGGTCTATTCTCATGTTACCCTTGCGAAAATAAAAAAATTGGGACTAAAAGATCCTGATTGTGGGAAAAAATAGATTTTTTTATTTTTTGCCCCGGGGTTTAAACTTCTGTGTAGCCCTTGGGGGTTCAAAGTGCCAACACAATCTAGAAAGTTCTTTGCGGTGTCTAGTTTCCAAAAAAAGGGGTCACTTGGGGGGGAGTTTTTCTACTGTTTAGGCGCATCGGGGCTCTGCAAAACTAACAAGATGCCCAGCCAATCCATCAAGTTGGCATTTCAAAGCGTCCACTACTCCCTTCCGAGCCCTGACGTTGCCCAAACGTGGTTCCCCCCCACTATGGGGTACAGCTACTCAGGCAAACTGGACAACAACTTTCGGGGTCCAATTTCTCCTCTAACCATTGGAAAAATAAAAAAAAATGGGCTAAAAATCATTTTTTGAGAAAAAAAAATGAATTTTTTTTCACGGGCTCTGGTTATAAACTTCGTAAAGCACCTGAGGGTTTCAAAGTGCTCACTAGCCAGTAATTCCTTAGGCGTCATTTCCAAAATGGGGTCCCTTGTGGGGGAGCTCCAATGTTTAGGGGACACAGAAAATCTCCAAATGGACATGGCAAACCCCCTAAATATTCCCAGCATATTTTTTTTCAAAAAACAAATGGCGCCCTTCCCTTCTGACCCTGCCGTGCCCAAAAGTTTTAGATCACAAATGAGGTATCTGGTACTCTGGAGAAAATTTGCCCAACAAATTTTAGAATCCATTTGTAATGTTCCCTGTGAAAAGAAAAAAATGAGGCTAAAAGAAAATTTTTGTGAAAAAAAAGTACTTTCTTTTTTTAGGATCAATTTGTGAAGCACCGGGGTTCAAAAATGCTCCATCAACTAAGAAAGTTCCTTAGGGGGTCAGTTTCCAAAATGGATATTTGTGGGGAGCTCCAATTTTAGGCACACAGGGACTCTCCAAAGCGCATGGCAACGCTAAATATTCCGCATTTTTCCATTCAAAAAGCAAAGGCCTCCTTCCCTTTTGAGCCCTGCCGTGCGCCCAAACAGTGGTTTAGATCACAAATGAGGATCTGTTACTCGGAGAAATTGCCCAACAAATTTTAGAATCCAATTTTACTGTTGCCCATGTAAAATGAAAAAAAACTTAGGCTAAAAGAAAATTTTTGTGAAAAAAAAAAATTTCTTTTTTTACGGATCAATTTGTAAGCACCTGGGGGTTCAAAGTGCTCACTATTCACTAGATAAGTCCTTAGGGGGTTAGTTTCCAAAATGGGGTCACTTGGGGGGGGGCTCCAATGTTTAGGCCCCCGGGACTCTCCAAATGGACATGGCAACCCTAAATTCCAGCATATTTCCATTCAAAAAGTCAATTGGGCTCCTTCCCTTCTGAGCCCCCGTGCGCCCAAACGGGTTTATGACCATAGGGTATTGTGTATCAGGAGAAATTGCCCAACAAATTTTAGGATCCATTTAAACTGTGCCCATGTGAAAATGAAAAAAACTGAGGCAAAAAAAATTTTTGTGAAAAAAATACTTTCTTTTTTTTTACGATCAATTTGTGAAGCACCTGGGGTTCAAAGTGCCACTAGCACTAGATAAGTTCCTTAGGGGGTCAGTTCCAAAATGGGGGGCACTTTGGGAGCCCATTGTTTGGCACACAGGGACCTCCAAATGCACATGGCAACCGTAATATTCCAGCATATTTTCCATTCAAAAAGTCAAATGGCGCCCTTCCCTTCTGAGCCCTGCCGGCCCAAACAGGGTTTTTGACCACTAGGGTATGTGTACTCAGGAGAAATTGCCCAACAAATTTTAGGATCCAATTTATACTGTTGCCCCCTGTGAAAATGAAAAAAACTGGGCTAAAAGAAAATTTTTTGAAAAAAAAGTACTTTCTTTTTTTTAATGCAATTTGTAACACCTGGGGTTCAAAGTGCTCACTATGCATCTAATAAGTTCCTTAGGGGGTCTAGTTCCAAAATGGGTCACTTGTGGGGGGCTCCAATGTTTTAAACACACAGGGACTCTCCAAATGCACATTGGAACCGCAAAATATTCCACTATTTTCCATTCAAAAAGCAAATGGCCTGGCTTCCCTTCTGACCCGCCATCGCCCAAACATGGTTTATGACCCATATGAGGTATCGTTACTAGGAAAATTGCCCAACAAATTTTAGGACCAAAATTTATATGTTGCCCCCAAAAAAAAAAAAAAACTAGGCTAAAAAAAAATTTTTGTGAAAAAAAATACCCTTTTTTTTTTTTTTTCAGATCAATTTGTGAAGCCCCCTGGGGGTTCAAAAAGTCACTATCATCAGATAATTCCTTAGGGGTCATTTCCAAAATGGGGTCATTGTGGGGGAGCCCCAATGTTTAGGCACACAGGACTCCCAAAAGCGAATGGCAACCGCTAAATATTCCAAAATTTTCCATTCAAAAAGTCAAATGGCCTGTTCCCTTCTGACCCTGCCGCCCCAAACAGTGGTTTATACCACATTGAGGTATCTGGTACTCAGAGAAATTGCCCAACAAATTTGGATCCAATTTAATGTTGCCCATGTAAAAGAAAAAACTGAGGCTAAAAGAAAAATTTTTGTGAAAAAAAATACTTTTTTTTTTTACAGATCAATTTGTGAAGCCCTGGGGTTCAAAAGACCTATGCATCTAGATAAGTTCCTTAGGGGGGTAGTTTCCAAAATGGGGTCATTGGGGGGAGCTCCAATGTTTAGGCACACAGGGACTCTCCAATTGACATGGCAACCGTAAATTTCCAGCAATTTTCCATTCAAAAAGTCAAATGGCCTCCTTCCTTCGACCTGCCGTTCGCCATACAGTGGTTTATGACCCAAAAATATGAGGTTCTTGTACTCAGGAGAAATTGCCCAACAAATTTTAGGATCCATTTTATCCTGATGCCCATGTAAAAATAAAAAAATTTAGCTAAAAGAAAATTTTTTTGTTGGAAAAATTAAAAATGTCTATTTTTTCCTTACACGTTGCTTTAGTTCCTGTGAAGCACCTGAAGGTTTAATAACTTCTTGAATGTTTTGAGTAGCTTGAGGGGTCAGTTTTTTATAAAGTGTCATTTTTTTGGGGTATTTCTGCCATATAGACCCCTCAAAAGTGACTTCAAATGGAGGTGGTCCCTAAAAAAAAATGGTTTTGTAAATTTTGCTGTAAAAAAAAAAAATCGCGGTCAACTTTTAACCCTTATAACTTCCCTAACAAAAAAAAATGTTGTTCCCAAAATTGTGCTTTGAAATAACATGTAGGTTTATTTATTAAATTTTGGTCACATAACCCTAGTTTAACAGAATAAAAATTAAAATTTGAAAATTAAAAAATTTTTTCAAAATTTTCGCCAATTTCCAATTTTTTTACAAAAAACGCAAAAAATTTATCGATTAAATTTACACTAACTGAAGCCCAAATGTCACGAAAAAACAACTCAAATCGCTAGGACCGTTGAAGCGTTCCGAGTTATTACCTCATAAAGGGACACTGGTCAGAATTGCAAAAAATGGAAAGGGGCTTTAAGGTCAAAATATGGGTCTTGAAGGGTTAAGAGCAAATCAGCCAAAGGTAAAAAAGGCCCCCGTCTCCTATCAGCAGACACAAAAGACTAAGATATCTCCATGTCTGGTTTGTTTCTCTCATTTTTGACCATTGGTTGAGGATGAAATGCCGAGGGAAAGACAATTGAACACCCATTTAGAAAAAAAGTCCCCCAAAATCGAAAAAACCTGGATCCCTGTCAGAACAATTTCTCAGGAAGCCGTGTAAACGTCCACGTGCGAAGAAAACAAAGGCACCAATTCAGAGGGAAGGAACTAGGTAATGGCACAAGATGTATATTTTGGGAAAACCATCACAAATTACCCAGGGGTTTTGGTCATTTCTGAGAAACAGGAAGGTTGGAAATGAAATCCAATAGAGATATGGGTCCATGGTTCTTTTGGGCACAGGCAATGCATCAACAAACCACTAGAGCGAGAGCAAGGTTTGGCGAGAGCAAGTCCCGCAGGACGCAAAATTCCCTGAAATCCGAGACAAAGTAGGCCCCCCAAAAGGACCGACTAACCAAGTTTGGTACCAAAACCGGATGCCCAGCCAAAAGCGGAAAAAATGAATTAGACATCACCTCTTTTTTTCCCCGGTCCCGGCAAACAATTTTCCAACAGGGCAGACTCGGGCCTATCCTCCTGACACCCCTCCGGCAAGTATCAAATTGGGCGAGTGGCGAAAGAACTACACCCTCTTTCAAAATAACAAAGGACAATAACTCAGGAGAGTCCGCAAGAAACCCTCGAAGGGCATCCCCTTAACTTCTTAGTGCCAGGAAAAAGGAAACCACAAAATTAAAATGTGGAAAAAAAAAGGCCCCCTGGCCTGTCAAGGATTGAGTCGCTTGGCAGATTCCAATAGACCCCGATTCTTATGGTCCATAAGGACCACCACCTGATTTTGGCTCCCTCCGCCAATGTCTCCACCTTCAAAAGCCCACTTCATGGCCAATAACCCCATTACCCACGTCATAATTACTTCGAGGAGAAAATTTTCGAGAGAAAAAGGCACAAGGGTTACTTTTAGAGGTTCTGGATTTTTTTGGGACAAAACGGACCTGCCCCAATTTCAGAGGCCAACCTCCACCTGAAAGGCAGGAAACATCAGGCTGCCGTAAACAGGAGCAGAAGTGAATCTCGCTTAAGTTCCGAAACACAAAAACTGCCTCAGGAGGCCAATACCAATCAGACCCTTTCTGGTCAAATCGTTATGGTTTAACAAAACCGAAAAATTCCAATAATTTCGATAAAATTGGCAAACCCAAAAATCCGAAGGCCTTTAATGAAGTAGGTTGGACCCAACACAGAGGCCTGAACCTTGACCGGTCCATTTCAATAACAGATGGGGACAAAAGAATCCCAAAATGAATCCCTGTAGCCAAAAAGACACTTTGCCCTTCACATACAGGCATTCTCCTCAAAATCTGGAACCAGTTCGAACATGTTTCACAGGAGCCCATCAGAAAAAATCAAGATATCACCAAATAAAACAATCAAAATTTGTCCACAAATCCCTGAAAATGTATTCATGAAGGACTGGAAACGGAAGGAGCATTAGTGACCCAAAGGGCATCACTAGGTACCAAATTCCCTTCATGGTATTGAATGCCCGTCTTCCATTCATCCCCGTGCTTAATGCGAAAAGGTTATAGCCCCCCTGGGTCAAGCTTGGTAAACCAAGTAGCGTTTTTTCACCCTGGAAAACAGGTCAAAATCAAGGTAACGGGTATTGTATTTCACAGTAATATTGTTAAGAGCATAATCAATACACGGCCTTAATGAACCTTTTTGGCCACAAGAAAAAACCGGCACCAAGGTGAAGAGGATGGTTGATATGACCCTTCTCCAATGATTCCTTGATATAAGACCGCATGCTTCATGTTCAGGTACAGACAAGTTAAAAAGGCACCTTTAGGGAATTTACTACCCGGCCTAATTCAATAGCGAGTCATAGCCCTATGGGGAGGCAAGGATGCAGATTACTTTCCTAAACACATCAGAAAAATCAATCAAAAAGTCAGGAACACCTGAGCCTGGGGGAGCAGAAAAACGGAGTGTTGGTATTAACACATTGGCGCCCCAACTGGTTCAGACACAGATTTCCAATCCAAAACAGGATTATGAGCTGTAACCAAGGGAAAACCCCAAAAACGATAATGTCTCAGATTATACAAACCAAAAATTTGCAGCATCCTGGTGATCAGGTTCAACCCTCATTATCACCTAAGTAGAAAACGGGGTTATTCCAGCCAAAGGGGTAGAATCGATCCCCGAGGGAAAACTTTTAGGGGTATCAAGGGGAAACCCACAACTTTAGCAAAATCAAATCCATCGTTAATGCTGCCCAGAACAAGAAACCTGAGCAAAAATGAGGACAGAGACTATCAAGGGGACAGTTAAAAAACTAGTCGAACACTACCCAAAAACAACTGATGCAAAACATCTTCCCCCTTAGGGCAAGAAATAATGGGGCTCACCACAGTAGAACATAACCCATTGCGCTTTCGAAACTCTGACGCTGTCCCCAGACACCACTCTATCACACGCTGGGTTTCGAACTGTTCACAAGGAACCCCCTCCACCATACTTCTCCCTCACCAAACGTCTGTCAATTTGAATCGCTAATAAATTTAAATCTTGAGACCGAGGGGACAGGAATCCCACCATAACATCCTTTACATTACTGACAGACCCTTCCGGAAAAGGGTGCCAAACGCGCATTCCATTTGGTCAGGATCCCCCACCTACAATCTCGACAGTAAACTCAGGTCATAAGGCCCCTGTTTTTAAATGCCAACAAGGCTTTTTCAGCTTGATCTGACTTAGGCTCATCGTACAATAACCCCAAAGTCTGAAAAAATGCATCACATCACTCAAAACCAGATCCCCAGGTGCAGGGAAAAAGCCCAATCGAGGAAACGCCGCGCGGAGAGAGTGATAATTTGAACCTCTGCGCTGCTTCCCTAAACCAGTTTTAAGGCAAAAAACAATTAAAATTATTTTTGAAATTCAAAACTTACTCGACCCCCAAAAACAAATCTGGCATGGGGCCCAGGTTCCACAACAGGCAACCTAGCAAATGCCAATCTCAACCTCAGTGGCAAGCTGATCCACAGCCAACAATGTGCAAACTCCATTGAGAGAAAAGATCCCCCCACACCCAAGTACAGAGGGAAAAAAAAATCAAAAAAACAAAAAAAATTCTGAAACTCTGACAAACCTTTGTCTTTCACAATATTTTTTCCCTTCTGTGAGTACCATACAATTTTAAAAATTTTTGGCGGTATAATTTAGTTTCGGTGCAGGAGTCAGGTAAAAAAGGCAATACACCAGAGCGTTGGAATCTTGAGATTGCAGTACCCTGACTAACCACCACAACTAGGGCAGCCGTGGAGGTTTCCTACGTTGGTCCTAGACCTCGTCACAGCCGAGAAACAACTAAACCTAAAGATAGAAATAGGAAAGAATCTGCCCGGAGCGACCCCAAAAAATAAATAGAAACCCCCAAAACAAGTAATGACGGTTAGACAAAAGAAATACGACAAGAAAGAAATATATAGCAAACGCTGGGGCCCAAACTAAAAAAGAAAAGGATAGGAAGGGATTTACTGCAATCCAGAAAACCCGAAAAGCACCAACTCTACTAAACAAAATCACCTGAGATCACACGACCCAACCATAAATTAGTTCTCTGGTGTAACAAAATCAAAACGGCCCTGAAAAAATGGAAAAAGCAAAAGTCAAAATCAGTGGCTTAACAAACTGAAGGGCAAAACCCCGGAGGGGACCCATAAGGCCCCCCAGAATGCAGGACAAAATGCAAAATTAGTACAAAAACAAAAAAGAAAAGTCTTATCTGTTTAGAGGAATGCCGACCGACCAGCACAACAAAACAGGAATAAGGATTCGATCAAACAATTGATCACCGGCACCCTGATGGAAGGGCCCCTTATATAAGACCTCATAACACCGATTCCCATCCTCACAATCTCATGAACAACCAGACCCTTGAAACCACCAGAGGGAGTCTCTGCTCAGAATCATCTCAAACCCATTCACAACATTTCGATTGTTTATTGGTTAATCTTGAATTTTTTCAAGACTGGGACTCTCATGTGAAACATGTTCAGACTGTGTTCCAAATTTTGAGAGAGAATTCGTTTTGAAGGGATCAAAGTGCTTTTTGGCGTACAAGGATCTCATTTCTGGGATTCATTTTGTCCCCATCTGTTATTGAAATGGACCCGCAAGGTTCGGCCATCTGTGAATGGGTCCAACCTCCCTTTTAAAGGCCTTCAAGATTTTGGGTTTGCCAATTTTTATCGTAAATTTATTGGTAATTTCTCTGTTATTGTTAAACCATTACTGATTTGACCAAGAAGGATTCTTTATGTGGGAATTGGCCTCCTGAGGCAGTCTCTGGTTTCAGGAACTTAACAAGATTCACTTGTCCGTTCTACGGCAGTCTAGTTCTCGCCATTTTGGTGGAGTTGATGCCTCTAAACTGGGGCAGTGCCGTTTTGTCCCAAAAGACCAAGACCCTAAAAGTAACCCTTGTGCCTTTTTTTTCTCGAAAATTTTTCTCCATGAACATAATTATTTACGTGGAATCGGGAGTTATTGGCCATAAAATGGGCTTTTGAAGGTGGAACATTGGTTGGAGGGAGCCAAACATCAAGTGGTTGGTCCTCACGGACCATAAAACTGGTTATCAGAATGCCAAGCGACTTAACCTAGACAGGCCCAGGTGAGCCTTCTTTTCAACGTTTTAATTTGTGGTTTCCTTTCTTCCTGCACTAAGAATGTTAAGGCGGATGCCCTCTCGAGATTCCCTTGCGGACTCTCCTGGTTATCTGATCCTGCTTTAATTTGAAAGAGGGGGGTTTCTTTCCCCATCTCGCCCAATTTGAACTGCTCTGGAGGGTGTCAGGAGGAAAACCCAAAGCGCTGCCCTATTGGGAAATTGTTTTGTCCCAGACGGTGGAAAAAGGTGTGATTCAGATTCATTGTTCCGCCTTTGGGCCCCAGTCATCCCGGAATTTTTGAACCGAGACTTGGTTAATCGGTCCTTTTGGTGGTATTTTGTTGTGACGTAGGGAATTTGTGCAGTCCTGCGGGACTTGCTCTCGCTCTGTTTTGTTGATGCATTCCTGTGCCCAAGAGACCATGGACCCATACTTAGGGATTTAATTTCCGACCTCCCTTTTTTCTCAGAGAATGACCGTTATATGGTGATTTGTGATGGTTTTCCAAAATGAACATCTTGTGCCATTACCTAAGTTCCTTCCTCCCCAATTGGTGCCTGTTCCTTTAGCACGGGGGTCGGTTAAACGGCATTCCTGAAACATTGGTCTGACAGAGGAGCCAGTTTGTTTTCAGATTTTGGAGGGACTTTTTTTTCTAAACTTGGTTTCAATGTCTTTCTCCTCGGTTTTCAACCTCAGACCATGGACAAACTGAGAGAAAAACCAAACATTGGAGACTTATTGAATGCTTTGTGTCTGTTGATCAGGATGATGGGCCCTTTTTTGCCTTTGGCTGAGTTTGCTCTTAATAATAGGGTAGCTCTGCCACTTTGATGCCCCTTTTCTGCAATTTTGGGTTTACCTCGATTTTCTTCGGGACAGATGGAGGTTCTGTCTGTCCAGGTGTTGACTCGTGTTTAGCGAATGCCAGTTTGGGACCGGTATGGAGGAATGTCCCTCTCTCAGAGAGGGCTCAGCGGTTTGCCAACCGGCATAGGACTGATGGTCCTGGTTTTGAAGTGGGGGTTGGTCTTGTTGTCCCAAGAAATATCCCTATGAAAGTTGCATCCCTAATTTAAGCCAGCTTCATTGGACCTTATAAGTCATGGAGATTCTTAATCCTGTTTCCTTTCGTTTACTGTTCCGGGACATTTAAGATCCTAAAGTGTTCCACAAGTCCTTATTGAAGAGGGTTTTTCGACCAGTGGTTCCTATGGCTCGCCTCGTGACCCGTTTTGGTTTTAGGGAATCTGGGTTGTGGCTGAGAAAAAAATTATTCTTGTTTTTATAGAGGAAACCAGTATTTGGTTAAGGGAGAGGTTATGGCAGGAGGACAATTCTTGGGTGTTTGCTTCGGACATCCTGCTAGGAAACTGATCCGTGCGTATCACAGGCTCGCCTGATGCCTGAGTTAGGGTTGATTTCCCGCTGCGCACAAGGGAGTCTCGAACCCTCCCGCTGCGGTTCCCATTCATCTCCGGCCGCAGTGGACCTGTCACAGAGACGTCGGTCCAGGCGTCTTGCCCACCTCCTCTACTGTGAGGACTTGCTGCTCCTTTCCGATCGCTATTATAGCCATGTGGAGCATGTCTTTGAGACAAAGTCCGGCGTTTTTCCCATCTGAGCATGCCAGATTGAGATCTCCATTGGAGATCAGGGGTCACAGTTCAGTCTGCGGGCTCCTATGGTCCGCCAGGAAGGTCATGTAGCTATTTGTTTGGTAACACTTCCATTGGTCCTTGTTCCTGGAAGGTCCTGTAGCTGTTGCTATAAAGGGTGCATGGCTGGGCCGCCAGCGCTAATATCAACATTGT
The DNA here is from genome assembly GCA_033576555.1 of Oophaga sylvatica. Taxonomy (NCBI): domain Eukaryota; kingdom Metazoa; phylum Chordata; class Amphibia; order Anura; family Dendrobatidae; genus Oophaga; species Oophaga sylvatica. Next base: position 18,759 of record JARQOD010002326.1, read on the forward strand.
AGCTATGGCGCCATGTGGTATGTGTATGTGTGGATAGGACCCGGCTGAAAAAGCCACTAAATACCGACTTAATCGTGAGGAGTTTGGTATGGTAGCGGTCAGGGTCGGTGTCCTAGATGCCCTAGATTTACCGGCATAACCGGTGGGAGTTTGCCATATCAGGCCTGGCGTTCAGACGCCATAGATTGGGGTGACTCCCGCGAGGACATTCACATGATCACGCTTTATGTAGCCTAGCACTAAATGTTTTCGCAGCCTTACAGGACACTGCTTTTCTCAGCGGGGCCCTGGATTCAGGGTTCGCTTTCAACGCTGTCAGCGCCCAGGGTCTTCTTTGCCCTCAGTTGTGTCTAGTGATTGCCACACATTCCATATACGCGGGCCCCCTTCTAGCGGCTCTTGGAGTAACAGAGTTTTTCATTCATTGCCACAAGCGCATTCGTCGTTTATGCGGAGGCTCTGCGGGATAACAGGTTTGCTTCTTGCGCCTTTTGCCAGCAGGGGCTTCGCCTGCACGGTGGACCCCGGGCTGCGAACGCACTTATTTTTATATAATTTTTGTGGTTCCGCAGCCTTAACAAATTTAGCGTCAGGGTCTGGCGGTAAAATGGCGGACGACCAGCGTCTGCAGCGGTAGCCAGCAGCTGGAGGGTGGGTTTTGGGTGACTTAGAGCGCACAACCCAGCGGTGGAATTTACCGGCAACGCTGTTCGGCTGCTATGTGGCTCCGCCTTTCCCCTGCTACCCCTGCTCCGACTATTTCCTCCTCCCCCTTCCAACAAATTTTACCGGGGACAAAAATGTCGGGGTTTCGTCGTCTGCTCCATACATCTAGAGCTTCGGCTGAACGTTACCCACGGAGCGGGGCGAAAGGTGGGTTTTATCATATCCCTTTTGTCCAGCAGGGCGGGGGGCAACCCGTTATGGGACGCTTGACGTGTGGGTGCGAGTGTCCTCTCTTCTGGACACTCTTAAACAGGTTCTTTTTAGGACCTCGGTCACCCACGATACGGCTCTTCAATTGTTGGCTATCACTCAGGTTATCCATGGTCGCCTTTCCGTCCAATTTCGGACTCTGGTCCTGGTGGATTGGCCAGATAAATCCTTATACCCTTACTGGAGGGGAAGGCAACCATGGAAGGACCTTGTCCACCAGGGAGATTCCTCCACCTGGAGGACTCATTACCTATCTACCCGCATCCCCTTCGTTTTAAACGAGCGGAGGTTGGAGGGGGCCCCCATGAGGCAAGTTCCGGCTTGCGCCCACCTTCGCCAGACCCGGAATCTTCCATTAGGCATCCGTTTCCCCAGGCCCATGAGATTTCTCGAGTGAGACCTAAGCTCGGGCCGCTCGAGTACTGTGACCTGTAAGCCTCCAACAAATATGGAATTATTCTTACAAATGCCACGGCGGTCGGGAAACACCGCGTCTAGTAACCATTGGAGGGGGTTCACTAACACAAAACAGTACACGCCACCAAGTTGTCCTTTGGGGGACAATAAATTTTGCTCATCCACTTTAACGGGCACGCTTTGGGTGGATTCTGGAGCCGAAGGAAATTTAATGTTTCTACCTTGGCGGAAGCGAATCAAAAACCCTGGTGATGCTCGCCAAAACCCGTGACTGTTCGAGTATGAATGGGTTCGACACTGCCTTCACCAATCACACATCAACCCATCCCTTTCCTTTTGTCAAGTCACCTTCCCATCAAGAATTATCTCACTTTTAGTCATTTCCCGGAATAGACGAGATCTTGTTAGGGATGCCCTGGCTCCATTTCCTTCCCCACACATTGGTGGAAATTGGGAGAATTGGGTTGGGGTGAGTCATGTAAAGGCAATGTATGAGGGAATGCTTTGGGGGGGTGGCCACAGAGATGCCCGCAGTCTTACTTCTCTTCCTAATTACTATTGGTCATATCACTATTCCCCAAAAAGGCTGCAGAAGTCCTTCCACCTCACCGCCCCCATGACTGTCCTATGACCTCTTGCCTGGAGCAGAACCTCCTCGGGACGGGTCTTCCCCTTTTTCACTCCCCCCGGGGACCGGAGGCTAGTTCCCCAAAAAACCAGGGAAACTTGGCAAGAAGGATTCATTAGGAAGTCAGGTCACCTGCAGGGGCGGGGTTTTTTTCTTCGTTCAGAAGAAGAACCCGGGAGGTTTTACGTCCATGATCGAAATTTCAGGGGTCCCATCCATCACCGTTAAAATAAATACCCCCTTGCTCAATTTCTTTTAGCTATTTGATAGGCTACGGGGGGAAGGATATTTACGAAGTTAGATCTGCGGGTGCTTATAACCTGATACGCATCCGGAGGGGACGAAGGAAGACGGCTTTTAATACCAGGGACGGGCCACTAAGAATATCTGGTGAAGGCCCCTTTTGACTCTGTAATTTCCCCAGCCCCTTCCAAACTTTGTTTTAAAGACATCTTTCCGGGATATGCTCTCCAAACCCCAGCGTAGTCCCCATCTGGATGATATTCTCATTTTTCCCAGATATTGACCCTCCCCCGGAGAGATTTTCAGAGTCCTTCGGACCTCCCTCGGGCAAATTCCCCTAAAGCAAAGTTGGAGAAATGGTGTTTGACAGGAGTCCTTCCCCCACGCTGTATAGCAGATTTTTAAAAAATTTTGATTTCGGGAAAAAAATATAAAAAAAGGAAAAAATACATATAACATGGGGCAAGTTATTTTGAAAACATTTTTAAAACCCGCCCCGAATGCCAAGGGGGGCAAAACGGAATCCGTTATCCCCTGTCCCCCCGGTTTTGGGGGACCGGGGCCCCAAACTGACCCTAAATTTTGGGGCCCCCAACTAACCCCCTAACCCGGGGGGTACTTTAAAGGGGACAGGGGGTCCACCCCCCCAGCGAAAAAACCCGGGGCTCCTATCAATCCCTGCCAACTTTCTAGTCCTAAAAGGACCCGAAACCAAAACCAAAGGGAATTTTAACGGGAAAAGGTTAATGAACAGAAAAACAAAACAACAAAGAAAAAAAAATTTTAAAAAAAATTTTTACATAAAACCCCTCCACACAGAAAAGGGAACCCTTTTAAGGGCTAAAAAGAAAAAACTAAAAGCTGAAAAAATAAAACAACAAAAAGGAAAACTCTTAGTTAAAAAATTTTAAAAACCAAACCCCGTCGGGGAAACTACTGAATGCTTTAAAACCCGGGGTCTAACACCCCCAAAGGGGAGAAAAAAAAGGAAAAAAATTTTTAAAAAAATTTTAAAAGCCCGGGGGGAAAACTGCACCTACCTTAAAAAAAAGAGCTGGGGAAAAAAAAACCTCTCTTTTCCAAAAAACAAAGAAACGAAAACTCAGCGTGAGAAGTCAAAAATGGAAAACGCGACATCTTCATGGCAAAGCCCCCCCAAGACGGGTACCCCCCCTTCACGAGGGGCCCCGGTCCCCTCATGACCAGGTCTGTCCGGGTGAGTTTGTGTGAAAGGTCCGAACCAACGATCTGGTTAACATCAGACGCAGGGACCCACGCCCCCTCCTCAGGCCAATCCCCCTCCACTGAACAAAGAAATGAAGGGATCGGCGACTGAGACTTGAGCCCCAATATTTTCCCGCCCCAAAGAATTTCCAAGTTATCATTAAACCACCACTGAAGGAGGTAGAGGTGAGGGGTAGACTGGTTGCCACATACTTTTTAAGTAAGGGCTTTGAAACACATTAAATTTTAAACTAGGAGGGATGTCCAGACGAAATGCCACAGGATTAATTATGGAACTGATCTGTCCCGGGCCCGATGAATCTGGACCCAACCTCCAGGAGGAAATTTACGTTTTTATATTCCTGGTAGACAACCAAACCAAGATTGTTCACCTTCAATCTAGACCAGAAACCTCCTCCATCAGCCATCCGTTTGTAACGGTTCCCCGAACCTTCTCTAAGCGACTGGAACTACATCCCCTGGAATCCCACAGGGGTCCCCCTGAGCCCCCAAACCCCCCCCAAGCTCAGGCTACAGCTGACCACAACTCCCTCCTGGAATAGAACCGGATCATCCGCTTTCCCGGCCCTTGGGAAATACGAATAAGGATCAAACAACTTTATTGAGCATAATTTTGGCGCGATGAGGAGGAAACCTTTACACCCCCTCCTCGAGAACATCTCCCCAAATCCTCCAGAAAAGGGCAAATCCTAGGCAAACCCCCATGACCGTGCCATGCGTTATTCTTGCAAAATTCACCCCACTGGTTATCTTTTCTGGATTGCCAATCTCACTGGGTTATTTTTAGCAACCAAGGAATCCCAACACAATAGGAGTAGGTGACCCTCCAACAATAACAAGACAATTGCTCTTATGTTATTCCCCCTACTCGAAGTCAGTTAGAAAAGCTTGTACCAACACCTTGACCAAGAGGTCTAAATCAAAGAAGTATAGGGACGGGTTTGGCCAATACACTCATTGCATACCATCACCTGGGCAAACCGAGCGTCCACCAAATTAGCCCCGGACCCACTACAAGAAAAACAAAATCCTCCAGTTCTAGTACCAATACCACCTCCGCAGGCCGAAAACGAGAGGGATTGTGGGGACAAATACACACCCCAGGTTAACTCCTTGGCTCAAGAGGTCCGGGATGACACCCCCCAACAAAATGTCCCCTCCTCCCGCAAAAAAACACCTCTGTTTGGGCGCACCCGATTCCCTCCAAAAAATGATGCCCTCCCAACTGCATGGGTTCCTCAGAACAACCAGGGGAACCTCAGTAAAAGGGATTTAGTAGAGGTGGAGTCAATCATGGGGGGCGGATTACCTCGCGTCTTCCCCAACGTTATCAATGGAAAAGCGAGGGCCATGCAGCCTCCAGTGATGGAGGGAATCATACTGACCAACACATCTTTTAATTTGTCAACAACCCCTGACAAAACTGGCTCCTAAAGCTGGGTCATTCCCTGAGTATCTGTTGCCCTCACTACGGAACCAGAAGAATATTCCTCCTGGACTTTCCTTGCGTATTTTTACGTAACCTTGTTTTCCGCAAGGGAGACTCGATCCGCATCATATACCAGACCCAGGCAGTAAAAAATCGATCCACTAAGGGAATCGGGGAGCCGGAGGAATAGAGAACGCCCAAGATTGAGGGTCCCCTTGTAAAGCGAGATAAAAAATTCCCACCCTCTGCTCTTCACTCCCAGAGACCCGAGGCCGCAGCCGAAAGTACAATTTACATGCCTCCCAGAAAGAAAAAAATTTGTCCCCCCACCGTGAACCTGTCCGGGAGACAACCTTAGGTTCAGAACTGGTTTGCTCCGGGAGGGAAAACCTTGGACTAATGTCGCAAATTCCAAGGACAACCCCGCAACGCCGGCCAGCTGGCTACTGGATCCATGACACGGGGAAATCTTTTAGTGGCGGTGAAAATGTCCGCGATAGCAGTTAAATGTGATGTCAGTAATCTATTCAAAAGGCAACATAAATTTTAACATGCGCATGATATTGATAACATAATTTTTCCTGACAGAATTCCAGAGGGCAAACGGAATCCGTTATCGCTGTCTCCGGCTTGAGGGTGACCGGGTCTAAGCGACCCTAAACGGGGGTCCAACTAATCCTGAACCTGGAGGTACTGTTAAAGGTACAGAGGTCCGGCCACCAGCGAAACCCTGATCCTATCAAATTTCCCTGCCAACGTATTCTGTCCTAAGGGACCCTGAAACCACCAAAGGAATGAACAGGTAACGGGTTTAATAACAGAAAGCATACAACAAAGACAAGACATAAAGTAAAAAGTCTTAATACAAACCTCACACACAGTAGGGGAAAACCTAAGGGCTAGAGAAAAAACATAAGCGTAAGAAAAAAAAAACTAAGGACTCTTGCTTAAAATTTTCTCAGAACCATCCAGTGCTAAATACTAATGCTTTCACCGGCGCTAACACCCAACTGGCAAAATATAAGGAAACTAATTAAGAACATAATCAAAAGCAGCCGGGCGAGGCGCCACCTAGCCTTACAAAAGCAGAAAAATTAACTTCCCATTACCAAAAAAACAAAGAAACAGCACTCAGCGTGAGAAGTGAATGTGCAATCGCGACGATCTTCAGGCGATCACCCAGACACTTACCTTTTAGGGTATATCTCTCCCCCGGGATTGGCTATGGACCTGCCAAACTACAAGCTTGTGGAGGCAAAACCCCATTCTCTAAAGGCGGTCAGCGCTTTATGGGTTTTAAAATTACTACCGCCGTTTATTTCCTCACTTCTAAAACTTTGGTAGCTCCCGTGGTTCCCTCCCAAAAAGGGATAATCCCAAAATTGTGGTCTGAAGAGGTCTCCAAGGCCTTCACGTTATTAAGTCCCTTTCGCTAGCCTCCCCATCCAATCCCCCGTGTTGATAAGCCTTTTATTGGAGGTGGATGCCTCGTCCGTTGGTGCTGGCAGGCCTTTCCAAAAGGATGCTAAGGTCGGAAGCAACCTGCTTCTTTTTCCAAGACCTTCACACCAGGGGGGAATTATTCCAAACGGGGACAGGGAGTTGCTAGCAATAAAAGTTGGCCTTCCGAGTGGAGACATCTGTTGGAGGGGGCTCGCTTTCCCTTCCAATCTTCACGGACCAAAAATTTGGTATATCTTCAGACAGCCCAGCGGCTTAATTCTCGCCAGGCATATGGTCCTTGTTCTTCTCCCGGTTTCATTTCACCTGCATTTCCTCTCGGGAAGAAGAACATTCGTGCCGACGCCTCTCTCCTCTGTGGGTCCTCGAGGAGGATGTGGAGGACCTCGGCTTATCGTCCCTACAGAGAGCCTAGAACAGGCCCCCGGTTTCGCTAAGTCTGTGCCCCCGGGCAAGACTTTTGTGCCTACCAATTTGCGACCGGAGGTCCTCTTGGACATTCTCCAGGGTGGGTGGGACATTTGGGACAAAGAGGGCATCTAATTGCTGGCGAGGACATCTGGGGCCGCATATGGTCTGTACGTTGGGAATATGTTCGGCGTGTGTTCTCCTGCGCCAAAATAAGTATCCACACAACGGGCCACTGGGTTACTTTTCCCTTTGCCGGTGGCAGACCCGCCCTGGAATGGTTGGGGGACTTTGTGTGGGCTTGCCCAATCTCGGGTTGCCCATCATTTGGGTATTCACCGACTTTTTTCCAAAATAGTGCATTTGGTGCCGTTTTCCACAGACCTTCGCACGGGCTCTGGCAGCGTTGTTCGTTAGGCACATCTTCCGTCTACAACGGCGCCGGACAAAATTGTCATGACCGAGGGCCCCAGTTTGCGTCTCGGTTTGGAGAGAGCTTTTCTCTACTCAGTATTGAGTTAAATTCTCTTATTCAGCGTTCATCCTGAGACGAATGGTTGGTAGAGAGGGCCAACCAGACCTTGGTCACCTATCACGACATTTTGTCTTGCCAGTCAGGATACTGGGCATTATGTTGATATTCCGATACCGCAAGTATCGGGTATCGGCCTATTCCGGGTTTCGGAATTCCGATACTTTTCCGATACTTTTTCAATATCGATACCGAAACGGGAGTTCCCATAATTCTTGAGAGGAATTGATTTTAGTCAGCCAATGAGAATCCTACGAAGTGTGGGCACTCCTGTAATGCTGCGGTCATCTTAACAATGCTGGCTGTGATTGGCTGCTGAAAATGAAGTCAGAAGCACTAAAAAAGGGGGCCCCGCACCATTTTGGTCACTGGGCTGTGAACTCGTAAGGGACGAACGCTGCGTGCTGACTTTGGGGACATTTTAAAATTGCGATTTTTTTGTACTACTGTCTTAGGCAGGCTAGTTTTACCACCGCTGTGTTAAGCTTCATTTTGCCAAATGTTTTTTAACAGCTCTGTGCAAGGTTGGTGTGTGACAAAGGGAGGTGACCCCTGCAGTTTGCTCTGCATCCACCGCTGTTTTTTAGGCATCTGCACGTGCCCCGACTCTTTTTTTTTTTTATTTTATTTTGGTGGAATTGGTGCAGCTCCATTATATTAAAAAAAAATCAAATCTATTGTGTGACGTGCTTTTCCCTCCGTTACAATACATTGGTTGCCCAAAAACTAAAAGTACAAAAGGGAGCTTTTCACAATAGTGAATTTGTTTGGTTTCAGTGTTCCTGTTTTGTTTTAAGGGTTTTGATTTTTTGAGTGCAATACACTCCAGTTATTTCATAACCAAGGGTGGTTTGTAGTTGCGAGCGGGTGTGTCACTGCCCCCATCCTTCACATTTTTCTTAATTGGTGTGCTCCATTTTAGTGGAAAAAAATCTAATCTATTGTGTGAGCGCTTCCATCCGAACAATACATTGGTTGCAAACACTATAGAAGTACACCCAAAAGGGGCCTTTAAAAAGCTACTAAACTTTTTGTTTCAGTGTTTAAATTAGTCTGTGAGCTTTTCATTTTGTGAGTGCAGATTCGTCCAGTTTGTTTTTTTCAAACCACTGCCGGTTGTAGGTTTGAGCGGTTTTCCAAATGCCTCATCCTTCCCCATTTTTTCTCTAATTGTGCCCCGCTCCATTTTAGTGGAAAAAATCAAAATTTTAGTGGGGGACCCGGGGGGGTTCCACCGTATACAAAACATTGGTTGCAAACACTATAGAAGTACAGAAAAAGGGGGCTTTTCACAAAGGAATTGTTGTGTTTCAGTGTTCACTGCAGTCTGTAGGTTTTGATTTTTTGAGTGAAAATCACGCTCCATTAGTTCTTCAACCATGCTGGTTGTAGTTTTGTGGGGCTTGTGTCACTGCTCTCCTTCAAATTTTTCTCAAATTGGTTGCTGCTTCCTTTTTTTAGTGGAAAAAAATCTAAATCTTTTTGTGTGACCCTTCCATCCGAAACAAAAAACTTGGTTGCAAAAATATAGAATTACACAAAGGGGCCTTTAAACAGCCAAACAGTTTGTTTAAAGTGTTCATTTGTGGGCTGTGAGCTTTTCTTTTTTGGTGATTTGCGGGTTTTCCTCCAGTTTTTTTTCTTCAACCTCTGCCGGTTTTTGTCTGCTGGCCCCGGTGCCTGCCCTCATCCTTAAACATTTTCTCTAATTGGTGCTGCCCTTTTTAGGGAAAAAAATCTAATCTATTAGTGTAAAACGCGCTTCCATCCGTATCCCTTTACATTGGTTGAAACAAACTATAGAAGTACACAAAGGGGCCTTTAACAGCTACGACCGTTGTGTTTCAGTGTTCCTGTATCTTTTAAAGCTTTTCATTTTGTTGGTGCAGATTCGCTCCATTTTTGTTCTTCAACCATTCCGGTTTGTAGTCGCTGAGCGTGTGTCACTGCCTATCCTTCAAAATTTTTCTCTTAATTGGTGTTGCGCTCCATTTTAGTGGAAAAAAATTAATTATTAGTGTGACGGCTCCATCCGTATACATAAAATTGGTTGCAAAACTATAAAAATACAGAAAGGAGCTTTTCAACAGATAGTAATAGTTGTTGTTTCAGTGTTACGCGTTCTGTGGGTTTTTTATTTTTTGAGTGCGATCACGCTCCGTTATTCTTCAACCATGTGGTTGTAGTCTGTTTAGCTTGTGTCACTGCCTAAACCTTCACATTTTTCTCTAATGGTGCTGTCCATTTTAGTGGAAAAAAAATCTAATTTTAGTGTGACGCGTTTTCCAAGTATACAATACATTGTTGCAAACACAATAGAAGTACACAAAGGGCCTTAACAGAACGGGAAACAGTTGTGTTTCAGTGTTCACTGTAGTCTGTGAGTTTTAAATTTTGTGAGTGCAGATTTCGCCCGTTTGTTTTAAAAACCACTGCCGGTTGTAGTCTGCGAGGTGTGTCCCCACTGCCTATCCTTAAAAATTTTTCTTAATTGGTGCTGCTCCATTTTAGTGGAAAAAAATCTAATCTTTTTAGTGGGACACCTTCCATCCGTATACAATACATTGGTTTGCAAACACTTAAATACACAAAGGGCCTTCCAATACTGAACAGTTGTCTGCAGGGTTCACTGTATTCTGTGAGGAAAAAAACCACACTTAGGCCTTATAACTTTTCTGACTTTCTTTATCAATTACCAAGAGAAGAAGTCAGTGAGTAAGGCACGTGGCGTGGTCAGGCCGTGGATTTGCAGCAGGGAGGAGGAGGGGGATTCGTGGCTGCTCCCGCCCCCCAGTGAACAGAAACCACCATTTTCCCCGTGAGCGTTTCTTTATGCCACTTTTGTAGGGCTCGGGCGACCCCCCTGCTGCGGAAGAAAAAATTGAACCCCGTTGTTTGGTTGGAGGGGCAGCCAATGCTTCGACTTCAATAGTTTTCCCACCTCCTCCAGGACCACGCCTGTTGAACAACCATCGTCTTCACCGTTAAAAATTGCCCAGGCAGTAGAGGCTCTGTAAAGGAGCCAGCTGAGGCTCTGTTCTGTTCTCAGAATCTGTTGGGGTTGGAAACAGGGGCCGCCAAGCAGCATTCTGGAATGTAAGAAAGGCAGTATGCAGTGATGCGCAACAGCTGTGTCCTCTAAAACTGAAGAGGGGGTGAGCCAGTGCCGATGGTCAGCACACCGCAGAACGTCTGATGAAGATGAGACCAGTTGCCAGTTTCTTTGAGCATGGGTGCTGGCCAGACCACCCAACAACAGCAGGTTTGGAAGGGGTATGGTGGAGATGATGAGGTCCAAGACCCAAAAGGCGTGAGGAAAGAAGGTGGTGGGAGCAGCTTGAGGAAGAGTTTCCCCAACGGTCCAAACAGTGGGAGAGGTAGGCTGCAGACTCCTTGCCTGTAGCCCCTCCAGTTTGGCACCCTTGGGGGCATTTTTCTTCCAACAGCCAAACCGGGCGCTCCCAGGACTTGCTTGCGTGGTCCTTTTTGATACAGTTGCAGATGACATTTGTATGTCAAAGGGGCTGGTAATCAAAAAAATTAAAAAAGGTAAAATGCCCGTAACCCCTTTTAAAACAACAAAAGTGGAAACATGTGTGGTCAAAGCACTTTGTTTGATTACAAAGACACATGGAGATGTAGGCCAACCTACAGCAGCCCCCTACATTTACTCGTGTTGGAGCCTCTTTCCTCCAGTTCACCAACAGTGGTTTTGGCTTCCTCAAAGGATCGCCATGGAAGAAACCTCGTACTGTTGTCCAGGGGAAAAGTGTTATTCCACCCACAGCTGAAAGGTCCCTGTCATCCTCACACACCCAGGCCACAAAACAGCCATCTCACGGCGGATTAAAAAGACGGCCATACTCGGCAAACCATCCACGGCACAGGCTCTGAATGCTGGCATTGCAAACCCTGTCCCTTGAAATGCTGTCATTCAGGCGGGGGAAGATTGTCTCCTAAAATGGGGGGAAGGTGCAGCCCCAAGGAAAGTGTGCTGCTTAAAGACAAACGTAGCTTAAAAAGAATGCTCAGTAAACTTCCGCCCCCATACTCATGGAAAACAAATCAGCAGGCTCAGACAGGTCCTGGCAGGCTCCCGTCAAATGCGGTGGATACCGCAAGCTTAAATCCCCCGGATATTTCTACTGAGCATTCTTATAAGCTATTTGTCTTTAAGCAGCACACTTTCCTTGGGGCTTTGCACCTCTCCCCTTTTTTAGGAGACAATCTTCTATATAAAAATAAGTAGTCACTGATGAAGGTCTTTTCTGACCGAAACTTTGGAGTACTACTAATAAACCTTTTAGTTGAGTGCTTGCCTTTTTTCATTATTAGTACCCGGGTTTGGTGGGAACCAGACTTAAAAGCACCAGTTTATTCAGGTTGTGTCACGGTTTCTTTTTTCAGGCTGGTGGAGACTTGACAGTTTCCGGAATTAATGGAATTCAGTCCCACAATACAATTGCCCGCCGTTTTATTTCAGCAGGCAAGCCGTCCCGGTCCTGCAAAAGCATGTTAGGCAAAAATTAAAAAACATGGCTACTAAACCCGTCATTTAGCAAGGTCCCCACCGGGACCCCCGATGCGTGGCCCCTTTACCCTTTGGCCGGGACGAAAACCTTTTCACTCACTGCCCCATTGGGTGAATGTTTGGACCCCGGGTAAAACATCTTGCGGTGGCGCTGTAAGTGTTCTGCCAACTCCAAGTTTCCGAATCAAGTTGTCCACATTACTCCCATCCTACTCCAGTTCCTCAGAATCATCGCTGCAGGAGCCGTCACGGTTACCTCCACATGGACCCTTGGCGCTTACCTGATGCGACCGATTTGAGCACAGCCGTGGCCAAACGGCAACGGGCCCGGGTTCTGAAATTAATTTCCCATGGGGGAATCGAAGCCACACAGCGCAGGAGGTCGGGGAATCCCAAGCAGGAAAGCACGTGTGGTTTTTGCCAGCAATCTCCACCAGGCTTGGTAGTGTGTGACAATGGCCGAAATTGGTGGCAGCTCTGGGCCTTGGCAACCTCCACCACTACCATGTTGGCACATGTGCTAACTTGGTCGGCAGAGTTTTTTGAGGGCTATTTCCGGATCTTGATCACTGCTGCCAAGGTCCGCCAGAGTGCGCCCCTTTTGCGACTTTCCCAGCATGGCCAGATCGCCTTGCAGCTCTGCAACGCAGATTCGCCTTCCTGAACATCGCATCATAATTTTACGTATCCACCAGTGGGAATTCAACGTTACTTTTTGTTAGAGCGGTTGTGTGGCAGGGAGCCAGCGTTATGGGATCAGTGCATCAGGCGCAATCAACACGCAATTTGCGCCTCCCACTTCACCATTAATGGTGGGCCCCTATGAAGGCAGTGCCCCCGTTTTGCTTTCGTTTGTGAGTCAACGCGGATGGCGGTGCAGATGATCACTAAGTCCCGGACTGTCCCCCTTATCTGCCTGCTTCAAAAACCTGCAACAAAAGGGATGAGGTTTTGGAAGAGGTGGAGGATGAGGAGTCACAAATTCCATCACCTTTGGAAAGGGCAGCGCAAAAGGGGGGTTCCTCACAAAGGGTGGGCAGGGCCTCACTTTGGGGAGGGGGATGAGGAGGAGGAGTCAATGGAGGAGGAAGACATCGCTCCAGAGGGAGGTACACAAAAGTCTAGGGCAGTAGTAGAGCGAGGGGGGGTGATGCCGAGAGGCAGAGATAAGCCTCTTGCAGAGGACAGCGTTTCTTTGCCAGTTGGGAGTCTGCAGCACATGGTTGGGTTTCATTTCTGCAGTGCCTTAAGAAACGAGCCCCCCATCGCCCACATTCCTTACCACGTCTGATTATTGGGTGGTACACCCCCCCCTAGACCCCCTACCCCCGGGGGCAACGTCAAAAGCCTAAAAACACCGTTGAACCGGGAAAACGTAAATTTTTCTGCTTTACAAAGCATCTCTGTGCGTCGAGGGGAGTGTTGAGAGCTCTGCAACAAAGGGAGCACAACGCAGTGCCTCTGCCCCAGGGAAGAAGTATGTTAAAAATGTGGCAAATTTTGTTGGGGAGGCGCCAAAAGGCTACACCATTTTGAGGAGGGCTTCCCCGTCGCGGGAGGGCAAAGTATCCGTCAGTTTGGGGACAGACACTTGGCTTTGCCTCTCAGTGTACTCCCAATGGCTCTTCCCCTTTCAAGTTTTGGGTCTCTAACTGGATACCATGGCCAGAGGCTTAGCCAGTATGCATTGGAGGTGCTTGGCTTGCCCTGCTGCCAGTGGATTATCGGAGCGCGTCTTTAGTGCTGCAGGTGGTTTAACAAAACAGACCGTCGCATCCCGCATCCTCCGATAATGTAGACCGGCTTTACTTTTTGAAAATGAACAAGGATGGATCTCGCCAGAAATTTGTCTGTCCTTTTGGGATTAAATAACTGGTTCGCAACTTATCCATGTCTCCTGTTATGTTAAACTTTCTACCACCTGAACCTACTCCCTGGGCTCCAAAAATGCCGTTGCTGCCAGAAAAGGTCGTTCCACAGAACAAAACACAAGCCTACTGTTAGTGGGGTTCAGTAACGCCACTGTTCCCCTGCTGTGCCCAAACGCAAGAAATCCCGTTCCCGACAAAGGACAGAAAAAACACATGACCAACATGCTCCAAATAGGGAAAAGCCGACCCTGCTTTTATGTTTGAAAAACAGAAATTGTGAATTTTGCGGGCCCTTTGAATATAAATTTTTTGACAAATATGGACAAAATTTAATAATTTGTCATCACAGCGCACATCCGCACATGTCATTAAAAAATGGTAACAAAAAAAAAAACATAGTCTAACCCCTTAACATTTTTGGAAATTTAAATAAAAGTACTTTTCCCGACTTATGAATTAAATGCTTTTTAAGGAATTTATCTTGTACCTGAAGATAATGCAGTCAATGGATTTACAACTTTAAATCCCATTTCATCATCACAGTTTTTATTTATACAGCATTATAAAATACACATACTGATGCCAACTGTAATTCAAACACCTATATGAAATGGCCAGCATGAAACATGGTAAATAATTTTCCCAAAAATAAATTTTAATCTAGAAAAAGGTGCATAAAGATTGACAATAGGTAGTTATACCTGCAAGTGCTTTTGATAACAAACCACAAGAAAATTTTAAAAAAATACGGTAAATAGGTACCCAAAGGCATATTTTAACATGGACAAGTAAAGAAATTTCTGTATCTCAATTAAGTCAGCGTCAACCATTAGGCTTGTTAGTCTTGTACATTGTTAAAGAGGGAACGTAATTTTTTTGTTTGTCATAGGTGGAGTATTACAATTAAATTATTACTGCGGTATTTTTTTTTTTTGCGCCCCCTAGTGCGAAAAAAACGCAGCCTAACCTCACAATTTGATAGTCAGCTAATTGCCAAAACGCTACCCTACCCTAACGCGTGACAGTAGGAAGGTAGTGTTAAACGGATAAACTTTGCGCAACAGACATTCTTTTACCCTCTTCAACACTCTACAAGCAAAAAATGCTTGATTTAAAGCCGCAGACTTTATTGACGTACAGTATAACATCGGCATTACCCATCAGAGGCTGTCCACTGTCTGATACAGACATAGAATATCCCTTTTGCTATCCATAGCCTTTGTTTCACCTACACTTGCAGGCACACACTTAAATTGTGACAAACAATGCCTAATGTTTTTTTTAATGGTTATTTTTTATTGTACATTTTTTGTGTCATCAATCACATTGATGAGTCCATGCTGGACATGTCATACATGCTAAGAAATTACATTTTAGAACTTAAATAATTGAAATGTCTGTGACTGTCACAAAAAATTTGCGATGATGATGATGATGAGTGACTATTAAAAAAATCCATTGTCTTCACTATGTTATGGTTTAACATAGCGTTCCTTAAGCATTATTCATCAAAAAAAAAAA
This sequence comes from Oophaga sylvatica, assembly GCA_033576555.1. Classification (NCBI taxonomy): domain Eukaryota; kingdom Metazoa; phylum Chordata; class Amphibia; order Anura; family Dendrobatidae; genus Oophaga; species Oophaga sylvatica. Next base: position 33,981 of record JARQOD010002326.1, read on the forward strand.
TGGGCTTTTTTTCTTAAATTTACAAAACTATATTTGTTACCAATTTTTTGGGTGTTGTGTTGTTCCATTTATTTTTGGCATGTGCATATATGCGTTTATATTTGTATTTTCTTTTTTTTTTCCTTCTTGAAATTAGAAAACATGTGTATCTTTGTACCGTGTTAGCCAGAGATAGAAAAATATTTAGACTTCAGAGTCAGCAGTGGTTGATACCTTTAATGGATAACTGAAAAGATGGAAACAAATTGCAAGCTTTTAAGGCTACTCACGTCTCTTCATCAGGGAAAGACTAACTAAAAAAATTAAGCATCACATATTTCTATACACAACAGGACACAGGAATAGTGCAAAGGTAAGACAAGTAAGTGACGTGTATCAGAACTGTCATTAAACTCACAGGGATGAAATAAATATTGGAACAGTTTCAGATAAGGATAGAAAGTTGGATTGCCCTCTCATTGGCGTATTTTTTTGGGTTTTCATGACCCTGGAAGGGCATAGACGCAGATTCCTTAATTGATATAGAATGACATAAATCCATTGATTAAATTCATTCCATCACTAACAGTGTCAAAGGTCATGATGAGCTTATATTCTGAAACCTTTGTACGTTTCTCATATTTGAAGTTATATTTTAATACCAGTAATTCCATATCCATGATGCTATGACCGGGCATACAAAAGTCTTTTTCCACAGGTAAATTCATTAATTTATTTTGTGATTGTGTGGCGCTGATAATTCATCCTTGTTCTCCTTTTTGTTGCCGGGCTCCCCTCACTTGTCCCTCCCTCACTTGTTCTTAGCTATTCCTGTGTCCTGTTGTGTGTAGAAATATTGATTCTTCATTTTTGGCTTTCTCTTAGCCTGATGAAGACACCTAGTAGTCTCTAAAGCTTTGAATTTGTTACCATATTTTCAGTTAGCCATTAAACGTTATCAAACCCCAGAGGACTGTCAAGTATAAATATTTTCTATTCTTGTAATTGAAATTTATCATTTTATCGTTGTAGTAAAAGGGTTTATTTATTCTTGTTTTAAGTACATACATTTGCAATGGCCACGTAACAAGGCAAAAAACTAAATTTATTTTGTGCCTACACCCTCCTTGACCCTGGGCTTCAAAAGCGCCAGTTGCTGCTCAGAAGTGTTAGATGCACAGAGAAAACAATCGCTGATGTGTTTGTGGGGTTCAGTAACGCCTGCTGTTCCCCTGCTGTGTGTCTGGCAAAAATTACTGCTGCTAACTACAACTTCAATTTTAAAAACGTCTCATACTGGGCCCCTCTGCCTACACCCTCCTTGACCCTGGCTTCAACAGCCCCAGTTGCTGCTCAGAATGTTTAGATGCACAGATGAAAACAATCGCTGATGTGTTTGTGGGGTTCAGTAACGCCTGCTGTTCCCCTTTGCTGTGTGCCGGCAAAAATTACTGCTAGCTACCTATCATGGTAAAAAAACATGACATCTAAAAAGTGTCTAGTGCTACACATAGATATGAGGCTACACCATGATTTCTAAGCTGTAAACATTTGAAACGTCAATTTTTCAAACCATAAAATGATTTGCCCTTTGTCACAAATCTGTAACAAAATAATTGTGACATATTATTACAGAATATGCACATGTCAAAAAACAAATGCAAACAAAAAAAGCCTACTTATGTTATAGGATACTGATGGTCAACCTTGCCACCCCTAGCTTAGACAAATCCAACTCACATCATGAGACTCAAATACTGCAATTTTGGGGAAGTGCATAATGGGGGTTGAACTTTGACAACTGCTGCAGTGCGAAGGTTATACTTCAGTGTTCTTGCCTTTGAAATAAAAGCATAAAAGTAAATATAATATCCAATGTTGATTAAGGGACGTGATGTACACCTGTAATATTGTGCAAACAATGCATGTAGGAATAGTCCCCCCTTCAACATTACTTATATTTGTGTCATTTTAAAAAATACAATTTGATTAGAAAGTTAACAGCCCATATCATAAAGGTCCTTCATGTAAACATGATAATCGCAAAACAAAAATCATGCATTACCTTGGTAAAGTCAATATGCATAGTCACAATAGCAAAATATATACCTGGTAAGTGGTGCTGAAAGAACGACAACTGATAGAAAGGTAATGATATCTTTTTTATCAGACTGAATAGCGACACCTGTACAATGTCGATATAAACTGTACCTTAACAAAACAGCTGGGGCACACCTCACCGCATTTTCTTGTAGCTTTTATGTAATAGGGCACATGCGTGTATGTTTCATCATAGGTGCATTTTTTACTGAGTAAAGCAGTCATGACAACGCCTTTGTGTTGTCGGTACGCTTGCGATGATGAACGATGCCACCGTAATGTTAGTCTGCGTCATAAGACGCACAGACGCCCAATAACCCAACGCGTCACAGCAGGAAGCCAGTCTGTGCGTCCAAACAAAGGCGCAAGCATACATGCACGACCCTTTTATAAAGCATATAAAAAAAAGGATGTAGTAGTAACGCACATTTTATTGAGGTACAGTATTACATCGCCATTACCATTTTTGGGCTATGCATTCTCACTATATTATCCTTATCTATCCGTTGTCTGCTTGCAAGTCCACAGTCAGGCATAAATAGCTGTTTTCACTATGCACTTTTTAAAGGTTTTTTTTTGTTAATATAAATGATTGGCACATATTATCAGTATTCCCTGATGGAAATTTTAGATATTTTTTAAAAACTTTTTAGTGATATTATTCAGCAAATGAAAATGGTGTACATACTGTTCTTATCCAACTTAATGGATCTGATATGTACTTGTATGCTTTTATTTAAAACAGTATAGCAGATTATTTAACCGGATTTTTATTGTGTTTTTCATTGCTTTTCAACATGTTATGTATGTTTTATGTTTTTCAATTATTATTTATACATATATTTTTTTTAAAGTAAAATCATCATCTTATGGTACAAAGGTTATATTTCTCTTGTTTGGAGTATAGACATTTTTAATTGACACGTAAAAAGGAAAATACTTGATCTAGTATTTAAACATCCTCCTTGACCCCCGGGCTCCAACACCCCCCAGTTTGTTGCTTGGAAGTGCTGTTTCACAGTCTACACTTGCTCCTGTGTTACTGGGGTTCAGTAATGTCAGCTGTTCCCCCTTTTGTGAACGGCAAAAAGTCCGCTGCCTCCACCAAAGTTCTCTTCTCATCCCTGGGCTACAACACCGCCATTTTTTTTCTCGGAAGTGCTGTTAGCACAGTCTACACTTGCTCCTGTGTTACTGGGGTTCAGTAATGTCAGCTGTTCCCCTTCTGTGGAACGGCAAAAAGTCCTGCTGCCTCCACCCTGTTCTCTTTCATCCTGGGTTACAACACCGCCAGTTTTTTTCTCGGAAGTGCTGTTAGCACAGTCTACACTTGCTCCTGTGTTACTGGGGTTCAGTAATGTCAGCTGTTCCCCTGCTGTGTGAACGGCAAACAGTCCTGCTGCCTCCACCATTTCTCTCTCATCCCTGGGTTACAACACCGCCATTGTTTCTCGAAGTGCTGTTAGCACAGTCTACACTTGCTCCTGTGTTACTGGGGTTCAGTAATGTCAGCTGTTCCCCCGCTGTGTGAACGCAACAGTCTGCTGCCTCCACCTGTTTCTTCCATCCTTGGTCAACCCAGTGTTTCAAGTCTGTTGCCGTCACACTTGTCCTGTGTTCTGGGTTAGTATGCAGCTGTTCCTGCTGTGTACGCAAAGTCCTCTGCCTCACCTGTCCTTCTCTCCCTGGTTACAACCACAGTTGTCCGAAGTCTGTTCAAGTCTACATTCTCCTGTGTTTACTGGGGTCATAATGTCAGCTGTCCCTGCTGTGTAACGGCAACAGTCCTGCTGCCTCCACCTGTTCTCTCTCATCCTGGGCTACAACACCGCCTGTTGTTTCTCGGAATGTACACAGTCTCACTGCTTGGCAACAGTTTAGTAACGTCCAGCTGTTCCCCTGCTTGTGAACGGCAAATCTGCGCCTCACCTTGTTCTCTTTCATCCCGGGTTACAACACCGCCTTGTTTCTGGAAGTGCTGTTAGACAGTCTTACACTTGCTCCAGTGTTACTGGGTTCATAATGTCAGCTGTTCCCCTGCTGTGTGTACGGCAAACACGCCTGCTGCTCACCTGTTCTCTTCTCATCCCTTGGCTACACGCCAGTTGTGTTCGAAGTGCTGTTACCCAGTCTACCTTGCGCACTGTCTACTGGGGTTCAGTCAATGTCAGCTGTTCCCTCCTGGTGAACGCAAAGTCTGCTGCCTCCACCTGTTCTCTCATCAGGGTTACAACCGCCAGTTGTTTCTGGAAGTGCTGTTGCCAGTCTACATGTGCGCTGTGTTACTGGGTCAGTAATGTCACTGTTCCCCTGCTGGTGTACAACAGTCTGTGCTCACCTGTTCTCTTCTCATCCTGGTTACAACCTGTTGTTTCGTGAAGTGCTGTTACACGTCTACCTGCCATGTACTGGCTCAGTAATGTCATCTCTTCCCCTGGTGTAACGCAAACGTCCTGCTTGTCTCCACCTGTTTGCACGGTTACACACCCCAGTTGTTCTGGAAGTCGCTGTTCGTCTAACCATAGCTCTGTGTCACTGGGTTCTCGTAATCACTGTTACCCTGCGTTGAACGGCAACGCCTGCTGCGCCACCTGTCTCTTTCATCCCTGGGTACACACCGCTAGTATGTTTCCTCGAAGTGTGTTAGCACAGATACCTGCTCCTTGTTACGGGGTTCATAATGTCAGCTGTTCCCTGCGTTGAACGCAAATGTTCCTGCTGCTCCTGATCTCCTTTCATCCCTGTGTTACAAACGCAGTTGTTCTCGAAGTCGTTGCAAGTCTACACTACTCCTGTGCTACGGGTCAGTATTCACTTCCCCTGCTGGTACGCAAACGCCTGCTCTCCAATGTTTATCACGGTACAACACGCCTGTGTTTCTTCGGAAGTGCTTTCCCATCTCATTGCGGCAGGTTACTGGCTCATAATGTCAGCTGTTCCCCTGGTTGTAACGGAAACAGTCCTTGCTTCTCACCTGTCTCTTACCTCCCTGGGTTAAACCGAGTTGTTTCTGGAAGTGCTGTTCACATGTCTACACTGCCCATGTTGGTTCATAATGTCACTGTTCCCTCTTGTAACGGCAACGTCCTGCTGCTCCCCTGTTTCTTCCATCCCTGGGTTACACACGCCATGTTTCTCGGAGGCTGTAGCAATCTCATGTCCTGTGTTACTGGGGTTCAGTAGTCAGCTGTTCCCTGCTGTGTGAACGGCAAACAGTCCTGCTGCCCCCTGTTCTCTTCTCATCCTGGTACACACCGCAGTGTTTCTCGGAGTGCTGTTAGCCAGTTACACTTGCTCCTGTGTTCTGGGTCGTAATGTCACTGTTCCCTGCTGTGTGACGCAACAGTCCTGCTGCCTCACCATGTTCTCTTCTCATCCCTGGGTACAACACCGCCAGTTGTTCTCGGAAGTGCTGTTAGCACATCTACACTTGCTCCTGTGTTACTGGGTTCAGTAATGTCAGCTGTTCCCTGCTGTGTGAACGGCAAACAGTCCTGCTGCCTCACCTTTCTTTCCATCCCTGGGTTACAACACCGCCAGTTGTTTCTCGGAAGTGCTGTTCACAGTCACACGTCCTGTACTGGGGTTCATAATGCAGCTGTCCCTGTGTGTGACGCAAGTGCTCCATGTTTTATCCGTCCAGCATTTCTGGAGTGTTAGCAAGTACCTCCTGTTAGTAATCGTGTCCCGTAACGCACTGGTCCTCTTTCATTGGCTCTTTCTCTTGACCTCGGTTCCAGAAGTCACTGTCCTCGTTACTTCATGCTTCTGGTCCTCTGCTACCTCGGGTTCCAGTAAGTCACGGTTCGCAGTGCCTTTCCTAGGTCACCATTTCGATTAGCAGTCTGTCTTGGTAGTGCTTGGACAAGTCTAGCTATAACTCATCGTCATCGTTGTCATTGCTTTCTCTCTACCTTCCACGCTGTCCGTACTCATGCTTGTCTATCCGGTTGACAAGTCCGGCCTGCATTGCACTGGGTTCAGTAATGTCAGCTGTTCCCCTGCTGTGAACGGCAAAAGTCCTGCTGCCTCCACCTGTTCTCTTCTCATCCCTGGGTACAACACCGCCAGTTGTTTCTCGAAGTGCTGTTAGCACAGTCTACACTTGCTCCTGTGTTACTGGGTTCAGTAATGTCAGCTGTTCCCCTGCTGTGTGAACGGCAAACAGTCCTGCTGCCTCCACCCTGTTCTCTTCTCATCCCTGGGTTACAACACCGCCAGTTGTTTCTCGGAAGTGCTGTTAGCACAGTCTACACTTGCTCCTGTGTTACTGGGGTTCAGTAATGTCAGCTGTTCCCCTGCTGTGTGAACGGCAAAAGTCCTGCTGCCTCCACCTGTTCTCTTCTCATCCCTGGGTTACAACACCGCCAGTTGTTTCTCGGAAGTGCTGTTAGCACAGTCTACACTTGCTCCTGTGTTACTGGGGGTTTAGTAATGTCAGCTGTTCCCCTGCTGTGTGAACGGCAAACAGTCCTGCTGCCTCCACCATGTTCTCTTCTCATCCCTGGGTTACAACACCGCCAGTTGTTTCTCGGAAGTGCTGTTAGCACAGTCTACACTTGCTCCTGTGTTACTGGGGTTCAGTAATGTCAGCTGTTCCCCTGCTGTGTGAACGGCAAACAGTCCTGCTGCCTCCACCATGTTCTCTTCTCATCCCTGGGCTACAACACCGCCAGTTGTTTCTCGGAAGTGCTGTTAGCACAGTCTACACTTGCTCCTGTGTTACTGGGGTTCAGTAATGTCAGCTGTTCCCCTGCTGTGTGAACGGCAAAACAGTCCTGCTGCCTCCACCTGTTCTCTTCTCATCCCTGGGTTACAACACCGCCAGTTGTTCTCGGAAGTGCTGTTAGCACAGTCTACACTTGCTCCTGTGTTACTGGGGTTCAGTAATGTCAGCTGTTCCCCTGCTGTGTGAACGCAAACAGTCCTGCTGCCTCCACCTGTTCTCTTCTCACCCTGGTACAACACCGCCAGTTGTTTCTCGGAAGTGCTGTTAGCACAGTCTACACTTGCTCCTGTGTTACTGGGGTTCAGTAATGTCAGCTGTTCCCCTGCTGTGTGAACGGCAAACAGTCCTGCTGCCTCAACTTTAATTTCCATGGGTACCTTCTGCTACCCATCCGGGTTCCTGTACCGTCAGCTGGTTCTCCGCAGTGCCTTTGGCCTAGGTGCCTCCATGTCGTTATCCGAGTTCCAGCAACGTCTGCTGGTCCTTGGTAGTGCTTTGGAGCACAGGTACCTCCTGCTTAGTAACCGTGTCCCAGTAACGTCAGCTGGTCCTCGGTTGTGCCATTGGCTCTTTTCCTTCTGCTGACCCTCCGGGTTCCAGCACAGTCAGCTGGTCCTCGTTACTTTCATTGGCTCTTGTACCTTCTGCTACCCATCCGGGTTCCAGTACCGTCAGCTGGTTCTCCGCAGTGCCTTTGGCCTAGGTGCCTCCATGTCGGTATCCGAGTTCCAGCAACGTCTGCTGGTCCTTGGTAGTGCTTTGGAGCACAGGTACCTCCTGCTTAGTAACCGTGTCCCAGTAACGTCAGCTGGTCCTCGGTTGTGCCATTGGCTCTTTTCCTTCTGCTGACCCTCCGGGTTCCAGCACAGTCAGCTGGTCCTCGTTACTTCCATTGGCTTTTGTACCATCACCAACAGGACAAAGAAGGTTAAGACAAACTACAAGATACAGAACAAGAGACAGAAGAACAATAAGCAGAAGATCAAAAAGCAGAAGAACATTAAGTATAAGACCAAAATGAAGAGCAAAATATATGCTCTAAATTCTAAGCAGAAGAAGACTAAGCAGTGTATGGGGGTGAGTCCGTTCCTCCTCGTGGTGCCCCTGGAAAATGCCTGATGCTGCTGCAGGCTAAACTGAACGCGGACAAATACTGTTGTAATTAAAATCTTTCGTGACAGCAAGAACGGAAGGATGAAAATTCAGAGTTTTACAGATTACAAGTACAGGAATGTCTGTCACAAATAAGAATATGATGAAAAGGATGAATAGGAAGAAGATGAAGAAGTAGAATATGAATAATAATAACTGTTTAATAAGAACAATATAAGTAATGTTAACAAAAAGATGAATAGCAAGAAGTTTTAGAAGATTAAGAAGGTGAAGATGAAGAATAATTTGATGAGAAAGATGATGCTGCTGAAGATTATGAAGGAGAAAGTGTGTGAAAAGTTAAAAAGGTGAAGACCATGGAAGTTGTGAAACAGACATATTTGCCAAAATAGAAAAAAGGTTAACAACATTGTGAATTTCTTCGTCAATCCGAACGTATTTCCTAAAAAAAAAAAATTAATGCTATTCCATTGGATTGGGTTAAACATCTATGCCTTTAATGTCTCCTCAACCTCCCCCAATACATTCTACATTACTCTTTGTTGTTTTCCTTCATGTACAATTAACCTACAAGGCAAGAATGGGTTTTTTTTTATTTCGATATTTTGTTCCCATAGACTTACATGGGACTTCCGGTATCGGTATCGGGTATCGCCAATATTTTTTGTGTATCGGCGATACCATTCCGATTCCGATACTTTTGGATATCGGAAAGTATCGCTCAACTCTACTGGGCATCCTTGCTACCATGGACTGAGTTTGCATTAAACAATGCTGTGGCTGACTCCACCGGACAGACTCCTTTCCTTCTGAACTACGGTCAGCATCCGTGGGTTCCGGTGCCCATGCCCGTGTCTTCCACCGACTCCAGGGTGGCAAACTGGGCTGTGGAGGCACGGGACATTTGGGACCGTACCCAGGATGCCATTCAGGCGTCCAAGGAGAGGATGAGGTCCTCCGCCGACGCACATCGGCGCCCCGCTCCAACATTTGCTCCTGGGGACTTGGTGTGGCTCTCCGCCCGTAACATCAGGCTGCGAGTTGAGTCCACTAAGTTGGCACCCCGCTACCTGGGTCCTTTCAAGGTCCTCGAGCAGGTTAACCCTGTGGTATACCGTTTGGCTCTTCCACCACGCCTGGGTATCTCTGACACCTTTCATGTATCCCTCCTGAAACCCATGCTCATGTCCCGGTTTCTGAGTCATCTGCTGGGACATCGGGTTCATCTACGGATGACCATGAGGGTGAACGCCATCGTAGGGTATAAGGTGGTACGGGGCAAAAAGTTTTATTTGGTGGACTGGAGGGGCTATGGGCCTGAGGATAGGTCTTGGGAGCCTGCCGAGCATATTCACGCTCCGCAGCTCATCGCTTCCTTTGAGCGCAGCGAGGCCCAAAGAAGGGGGGGCCCTAGGAGGGGGGGTAATGTTAGGGTTCGATTTCCCGCTGCTGCACAAGGGGAGTCTCGAACCCGTCCCGCTGCGGTCTCCCATTCATCTCCGGCCGCAGTGGAGCCTGCTCAGCAGAGACGTCGGTCCAGGCGTCTTGCCCACTCCTCTACTGTGCAGTGACTTGCTGCTGCCATTCCTGGATCTGCTATTATAGCCAGTGCTGGAGCAGTCGTCTTTGAGACAAAGTCCTGCGTTTTCCCATCTGAGCATGCCCAGAGTGAGATCTCTCATTGGAGATCAGGGGTCAATGTTCAGGTGCTGCAGTGGCTCTGGAAGGTCATGTAGCTACTTTTGTTTGTAACAGCTTCTCATTGGTCCTTGTTCCTGGAAGGTCCTGTAGCTGTTGCTATAAAAGAGTAGCATGGCTGGGCCGCCATGCGCTAATATCAATCATTGTATGCTATGCGCCAGTGTGGTCATGTGTATGTGTGGATAGGGACCCGGCTGAAATAAGCCACTAGAATACCGACTTAATCGGTGAGGAGTTTGGTATGGTAGCTGGTCAGGGTCGGTGTCCTAGATGCCCTAGATTACCGGCATAACCGGTGAGGAGTTTGATTGCCGTATTCAGGGCCTGGCGTTCAGACGCCATAGATTGCGGGTGACTCCCGCGAGGACATTAGCACATGATCACGCTTTATGTACGCTTAGCACTTAACTGTGTATCTGAGAGCCTTACAGGACACAGTGCTTTTTCTCAGCGGCCCTGTGACGTAATAGGGTTCGCTTTCAACGCTAGTCAGCGCCCTAGCGTGTTTTCTTTGCCACTCAGTTGTGTCTAGTGAGTGCACACACATCGCCATATAGCGTTGCGGCTCCTCTTCTAGCGGCTCTGTGGAGTAACAGAGTTCGCTTTCATTGCCACAGCGCATTACGGCGTTTATGCTGGCAGCTCTGCGGGATAACAGAGTTTGCTTCTTGCGCCTTTTTGCCAGCAGCGGGCTTCGCCTGCACGGTGGACCCGGGCTGCGAACGCACTTATTATTTATATTATTTTGTGCATTCCGCCAGCCTTAACACCTGATTGCCCAAATGAGGGTTCGGTGACCCCTCCTCAAGGGGGGGGGTACTGTTGTGAATGTGTTAGAAATGAATTCTGAGCAGAAGCTCCCTCTGATGGTTGCAGACAGTGCTGAACTATTCAATGAAGATTGTGAAGATTGGCAATCAGGTGTTACAGACTGGTCTTATATAAGGGAGGTTCCCTCCCATCAGGGTTGCCGTGATCAATTGTTCTTGTCTCACCTTTGGTTCCTGGTTCACTTGGAAGCTTGCTGTGTCTTGCCTGCATCTTCTGCTAACAGATACGATATTTTCTGCTTTTATTTTTGTGCTTGCTTTTTGCATTTTGTCCTGCACTTTTGTGGAGGTCAGCCAGGTCCCCTCCGGGGGCTTGTGCTCCTCTCAGTTTATCTGAGCCACTGTTATTTGTTCATTTGCCTTTTCCGGTTTTTTCAGTGGCTGCCGCTTAGTTTTGTTACACCAGAGAACTAATTTAGGTGGTAGAGGTCGTGTGATCTCAGGTGTTTTTGCAATTAGTGAGTTGGTATTTTTTTAGGGTTTTTTGGATTGCAGTAAGTGTCCTTCCTATCCTTTTCTTTCTAGGAAGATTGGGCCCCAACGTTTGCTCATACTATTTTCTGTCTGTGTCTGTACTTCCTCTTGTCTAACCGCCATTACATGTTTGGGGGCTTCCTATGTTCTTTGGGGATCTGCTCCGGGGCAGATAGTTTTGCTCTTTCTATCTTTAGGTGTAGTTAGCTTCTCAGGCTGTGACGAGGCGTCTAGGACCAACGTAGGTACGCTCCACGGCTGCCTTTAGTTGTGGTGGTTAGTCAGGGTACTGCAATCCAGTAGATTCCAACCTCTCTGGTGTATTGCCTTTTTTGCCTTCTCTCCTCAGCTACCAAATCATAACACCGGTGAGTAACCTACTAGCCCTTCCGCCTCGCCTTGGTATCATCGACACCTTTCACGTGTCCCTCCTGAAACCCGTGGCCATTTCCCGATTTTCCGAGTCATCTGCTGGGACGTTGGGTTCATCTACCGGCGATCATGAGGTGAATGCCATTGTTGGGTGCAAGGTGGTACGAGGCAAAACATTTTATTTGGTGGATTGGAGGAGTTATGGGCCTGAGGATAGGTCCGGGGAGCCTGCCGAGCATGTTCATGCTCCGCAGCTCATCGCTGCCTTTGAGCGCAGCGAGGCCCAAAGAAGGGGGGCCCTAGGAGGGGGGGTAATGTTAGGGTTCGAGTTCCCGATGCTGCACAAGGGGAGTTTCAAACCTGTTCCGCTGTGGTCCCCCATCCATCTCCGGCCGCAGTGGAGCCTGCTCAGCAAAGACGTCTGTCCCAGAGTCTCGCCCGGTCTAATACTGTGCAGAGACTTGCTGCTGCCTCTTCAGGTTCTGCTATTGTAGCCAGTACTGGTCAGCGGCGAGCAGACGTCTTTAGGACTAAGTCCTTTGCTGCTTCAGAGCAAGATCTCCCATTGGAGATAAGGGGTCACATGCTCAGATACAGCTGCCACTCCTGTTGGTCCTTCAGGAAGGTCCTGTGGCTGTTGATGTTCTGAACCAGCTTCCAATTGGTCCATCCTGGAAGGTCTTTTTCTCATGGCTGCTATAAAGGGCTGTCCTTACAGCACGGCCGTGCGCTAGTATCAAATCTGTTACATGCTTGCGCCAGTGTGGTCATGTATGCATGTGGTTAGGTCTGGCTGAAATAAGCCCCTAGAATACCGGCACCTCCGGTGAGGAGATTGTATGCACATGTTCAGGGCTCGGCTGAAAACGCCATTAGAATACCGTTTACTTTGGTGAGGACATTACTGCATTGGTTCTGATTGCATGACCACAGACTGCAATCCGCTTAGCAGTCATCTGTGTTCCCTGTGAGTCTAACAGGACACAGTCTTTGTTACAGCGGCTCTGTGAGTTAACAGAGACCGCTTATTCCACCATATAGTGCTACGGCGTTTACATCTGCGACTTTGCGGGATAACAGAGTTCGCTTATACTACCTATTTACGCCATCTTACTAGCAGCAGGCTCTGCCTGCACGGTGGACCCCGGGCTGTGAACGCACCTCTCCTAAATATCTTTTAGGTGCGTTCCGCAGGCCCTTAACAGGATTTTTACAGGATGAAAAGGGTAAAGTGGTTACAAATTATGTTGAGAATACTGATCTTTTAAATTTCTATTTTGCATCTATGCTCTCTAAGAAAGCAATTGTAACATCAATTGATCTTCACAGTGCTGTCGAAGGAATAAAAGAACACACACTATCTATTGTGGTAGGTCAACTTCCTCAGCTGTGCACAGAGGTAGACACAGGAACACTTGGGGTTAAAGTCTGAGGATCGTTTATGGCTTCATAAACCAGAAAACAAAATATCCCTTTCTGGAATGCCTGAAAACAAACAGCACATGTAGAGTCCTTTCCGCAAAGGCTCTGGCCTTGTGGAAAACATCAATCTTCAGCTCACAATTGAACTCCAGACAGGAGACTTCATTGTCTCCAAACACAAACCAGAGAAAAAAAATAATGCAGCTGGACATTTAACTTCATTAACCACACCCCTGGGGAGGAGATATGGTGAGTAGCTGTAGCTCCCATCTCTTACAGCTACTGACAAAAAACTCGACCCTGTCATGGCCTATTAACCCCTCAGCACATAACATGTTGGAGAGAAACGTCTAAGTTTCACATGACAGAAGATAGCAACCTTTGTGACACATATCTCCCCTCACACACATCTCCAGTGAGCCTATCACACTATAAACATGTGGGGAGGGAACACTTAACTAATTTAATTTATATCTCCTAGTCTAGATGAATTACATCCTAGAGTACTGAAATATTTAACAGAGGAAATTACAGAATCTTTAAAAAATCCTATTGAACAGAAGAACTCCCAGAAGACTGAAGAAGGGCAAATGTTCATATTTTCCAAAAAGGAAAGATGGAGTCAGGAAATCACAGGCCAGTGAGCCTTACTTCTATACCAGGAAAGATCTCTGAACAAATTATTAAACAGCATATATGTAAGTACTTGGATAAGAATGTGAATGCAAGGCAATAAACCAGCTCACCCTCCACCAGCTGCAGTAGTTTCAGGATTCCGCGATCAGCGCTACTGCGAGCACTCAGATGCAGGAAAAAAAAATTTGATCCAGCTCCTGATACGTTACAGATAAAATCCAAGATTTGTTCTTATTCATTTAAAATGGAAATATCCAAAAAACATTTGGCAAAGTATATTTGGAAAAGGGGGGGGGGACATGGGAGGAAAAAAGGACATATATTCACCATACGTGTTTAGAACAGGACATGTTCTTAGACTTGTTTGAATGAAGACATAAAGAATAGCCCAAAAAAAATTACTTATGAATAAAAATGAAAAATAAATAAAAAACAAGGAAGAACGTAATGTAACTAATAATGTAACAAAATTTATTTTCGAAGGTTTAGAACTTGAGGAACTGTTATCTAAAGCAAAAATCTAATATGCTTCTCTATTATGTAATGTGTCACTTCTGTTGCCGCAGCGCACTTATTTAAATATGTGCTCCACCCTCAGATTGTAAAACTGGTTGTGAACATTGTGAACATCCACAAAATGTTTTAAGGCATCGGACATGGTACGATTAGAGGGATGTTCAATATCATATAGTGTTCCCTTATGTGTGTTTTAAGCTTTCTAGTTGTAGAACCTATACATTTTAATTTACAGGTGGTGCACTCTATTATGTAGATAACATGAACTGTATTACAATTTCGGAAGCTCCTGATAGAATATATGCGGCTATTGTCAATGCTGGAGAAGGTGGACATTTTAATGGCACCTGAACAAGTTTTACAAGTGGCAGAACCGCACCTGTGAAAACTGCTAGTTGATAACCAGTTTTTTTTAATAGTAGTGGAGTATGAGTTAAAAAGACTGGGTGAAAGATGATTTCCGATGATGAGGGCTTTCCGAGAAACAATTCTAATACCTTTATTCAATAGTTGATCTGTTATATGTTCATCCCTTAATATATTTAAATTCCGTTTAACAATATTGGAAATAGCTGGAAAAAAGTACTCTAGGTGAGTATTAAAGTAGGTATCATAGAATTAGTCTGAGAATGTACATTTTTCGTTTGTGTGATAAGATTATTCCTGATCTTGGTATCAGCAATTTTGGTTGCATTATCCAGTGACCAGTTTGGATAATTTCTAGATTTGAGTCTGGACTTAATGATTTTCGATTCTTCATAGAATCATAGAATCATAGAATGGTAGAGTTGGAAGGGACCTCCTGGGTCATCTGGTCCAACCCCTGCTCAAAGCAGGATTCACTAAATCATCCCAGAGAGATGTCTGTCCAGCCTCTGTTTGAAGACTTCCATTGAAGGAGCACTCACAACCTCTCGTGGGAGCCTGTTCCACTCATTGATCACTCTAACGGTCAAAAAGTTTTTTCTAATATCTAATCTGTGTCTCCTCCCATTCAGTTTCATCCCATTGCTTCGAGTCTTTCCGTGTGCAAATGAGAATAAAGATAATCCTTCTACAATGTGACAGCCCTTGAGGATTTACAAGAGGATTCCTGATTACTAAAATTTGTTTTTGCCCTAATTAATTCCCAGAATGGCTTTAATTATATACAGAGGATGAAAACTGTGTGCATGCAAAATAGTGTTTCTGGAGGAGGGTTTACGGAAGGCAGTACTATGAATAGGTGAATTATGAATTCCTGTGAGGTCTAAATCCAAGAAATATGAGTACTGTCAACATGATTAGTGAAACGTAAATTAAACTGAGTGTTATTAAAGCTACTTTCACACATCAGGTTTTCTCCGGCAGGCAGGATCCAGCGTCGCGCCGGAGCGCCGGATTCGGGGTAAATTGTGTAAAACTGATAAAACGGATCCGGTTTTTTGCCGATCCGTCTAGCGGATCCGGCGAAAAACCGGATCCGTTTTATCAGTTTTGCATCCGTTTCGTCCGTTTTTTTTATCCATTTTACGATGGATCCGGTTTTTAAAAACGCCCATAGGAGGCTCCCAAACGTGATTGGCTACTGAAAACCTATATATACAGTGTTCCTACAGCCCATGTTTGACAGGTTGTAGTGAGTAAGTGGAGTTTGTCGAGAAGAGCAAGTGGCTGGCAAAGATGGAAGGCAATTTACTAGAAAAAATATTTTATACAAAAGGGCTTCAAAATCAAAATCATCCAGTCATGCCCTATAGGCAATCGTTTATTAATAAAATACCACAATAGGTAGCACCAAAACAAAATGTGATATACCAAAAACAAAAAAAGTGTATTCCTAACTTAAAAACTCAAGGGATGTCCTAGAGTCCCTAGTATCGGTCTGGGCTGTCGCCTACCTAACAGCGGAGGTTGGCACCCTAGAGGGGAGCGTTGTGGCGCCACCGCTCCACGATGGCTGACCCTGATGTCCCTATTAGGCCCTTACGCCTTAGGGAGTCCCTCTACCCAGATAATAAGGGGACCCCTACCGATAATAACAAAGACCGACTCAAACTAAAGGTGACCCTAAGTCCCCAGAGTGATTAAAAACAATTCACAAACACACAGTGTGGTGGGTGATATAATAGAGGATAGCACTGGTCTGCTGTGTAATTTTAATTATACTCAACAGTCTCCTTTGTCTGATGGGAGCTATGATATATATGCCTTATCGTGCCACAGCTTAATAGAAGTGAATGAACCGCAATACTCTTGTTCAGTCACTGATATATACCTCTCAGATATACACCTGAGTCATAACCTGAAGTACATATTGATACGTAGGAGCTCTGACTAGTCAATTGATTAGCTGAACCAAATATATCCTGATTCAGTGTCATGGGCTACTGTATAGATAAAGTCCATTCTTCAGAGTGTGTGACCTGTATCGTTTTAGTCCCTGATATGTCACTCTCAGATATATGAATATAGACAACAATAAATGACCTAAAATAAGCCCAATATATTGAGTCAATCTTTAGTGTATGAATATAGATAGTAGTAAGATTGCACATGTACACCTTCTGAAAGACTCTTATATATAAAAATTCAAGAGACTATACGACACATCAAAGCTTAAGTGTGCAGACCAAAGAGGTCATATATGCGAGAAATAGGTGCCCAATTGTACCCCTATATCATGCTAGGGGATATGGATCCTAAAAAATGCAGGGGCAATGTGACTAAATCAAACTGATATAAAGGCTCCCCTTAACCATCAGATATGATAGATGAAAATAGGCACGGATGTTAGAAAAATCGTCTCCAGAACAACCCAAACGTCTCATTTCTTAGATCAACATTTCAGGCATTATATTGGTGCTTCAGTACAATGCAATGTCAAATCCCATAATTGATGCATAAATGGGGACCACATCCCCATGGATAGTGTATATTAACAATGAGTTAGATAAATGTGGCACTGTTCCCTAAGCATTAGGATATTAGATCCATAGCAATGATAGGTGTATATTGAGAGACTTCATAATCACAAAGTGATAATTAGAAGAAATGCATAGCGATACTCATCACTCCTCATAGTCACCCCACCACCATCAAAATAGCGCCTCAACGCGTTTCGCCCCGTGGGCTCATCAGGAGGCCAGATGTACAGATGTCCGGTGTCAAAGTATCATGGTGCAGAGACTAACCGATGCTATGTGACTCACTTATATTTATATCTGCCGCCTTATGGAAACGCTCAGTCAGCTCCACCTCCCTTCGTGGGCTCGCCCTCGTAGGCTCCTCCCCCTTACGTCACATCCGCCTCTTCGCATGTGTGGAGATCTCGGACGCCATTAAGGGGGCGTGTGTATATCCACCGCTACGTCAGCAGTGTAATACCTGCCGGGAATAGGGGGTGTGTCCTGGTCCTGAATCGTCATATGCAAGGCAGGTAGAGGTTATCCACCGCAAAGGATGTGCATAGTACCTGGCTCTATAGCGGCTCTATCAGAGCACCGCAGCCGATACACCGCCTGCCCACACAACCCAGAATTTGCCGGTTCAAGTCCCAGAAAGGGGACATAAGCCGGGTATATAAATATATTTACATTTTTAGCCGGGAGACAAATCTAAAATTCATCCTTGCTGATCAACAGCCATCCTAGATGGTACAGGACAATCCTTTTCACTGTATGTCCACATAGATGGTCTCAACCTAAAGGACATTAAATCATTAGTGGGACATAGGTCAGCAGATTTGTGAGAGTCGTTCTGATAGATAAGATATATAAATCTCTCCCATTATAGAGAGAGAAAATGCATAGTATTGTATATCCAGTTTAGTACAGTAGTCCAAAACAAAGTCATGGCTATAGGAAGCAGGCAAATGACATTTGTTCGTTCAATCCATAGGGTTCCCCCACTCTTCTTCTGAACTCCCTTTTCGTTTCACCCACATAATCTTTGGGACAGGTGCACGTCCCCTTATATACCACAGCCATGGTCTTGCAGTTAGCAAAGTCTCTTATGTAGAATCTTTTACCTGTGTGGGCACTAATAAAGGATTTCATGGGTGACATCCATTTACAGAGACTGCAGTCTCCACAAGTAAAGAAACCAATGGGTTTTCTATCCAACCATGTGCCCGCTTTGGAAGGTCTTTTATATTGGCTGTGTACCAGGCGGTCTCTGATAGATCTTCCTTTTCTATAGGTAACACTCAGCCTTTCACCTATCAGATCCCTCAGATCTGGGTCCATTTTTAAAATGTCCCAGTGTTTCATAAGAATTCTCCTGATTTCCACATGCTCAGAGTCAAAGGTCCCAATAATCCTGGTAATGTCCATATCATCATTACCTGGCTTCTTACGTAGGAGCTGTTGTCTGTCCGTTCTCCTGGCATGCTGAAAGGCTGTATCAATCACATGATGGGGATAGCCTCTTTCCCTAAATCTCCTATGCATATCTCCTGCTTGTGAGAGAAATGTATCATCCTTTGAACAGTTCCGTCTAAGCCTAAGGAACTGTCCCTTAGGGATACCCCTTTTTAGAGGGACAGGATGGTGGCTTTGCCAATGGAGGAGACTATTAGTGCTCGTTGGTTTTCGGTAGATTCTTGTGGACAGATTACCTTGGGTCTCCCTTTTGATACTGATGTCCAAAAATGACAGTTCCCTCTTTTGTATTTCAAAAGTAAACCTAAGGTTCAGTTCATTTATATTCAATTCATGTACGAATCTTTCAAAGTTCTCCTTCGTGCCTGCCCATATGATGAATACATCATCGATGTATTTGTACCATAGTGATATCATCTCCTGCCACCAGCTATCCTTACCAAACACCACGGTTTCCTCCCACCAGCCCAGGAACAAGTTTGCATACGATGGGGCACAGGGGCTCCCCATCGCTGTGCCCCTGAGCTGGTGGAGGTACATCCCATCAAAGGTGAAGGCATTGTGGGTTAGGACAAAGTTAAGTAACATCGCCACGAAATCATTATGTTCCCCACAGCCCACAGATCTCTGTCTCAGATAAAATTCTACACCTTTAATGCCCAGGTGGTGAGGTATGCTACTATATAGGGCTTCAATATCAATGGAGGCCAACCAAACATCCTCCTCCAAATGGATGTCTTCCAATTTAAGTATCAGATCTGAAGTGTCTCTTAGGTATGAAGGTAGCGATGTCACAAATGGGAAAAGAATCTCGTCAATATATAACCCACAGTTCTGGGTGAGGGAATTAACGCCAGACACAATAGGTCTACCCTTCAGAGGGACCAGTCCCTTATGGATCTTCGGCAATGCATAGAAGGTGGCTACCACGGAAACTTTGGAAGCAGGAAATCATATTCAGTTTTAGATATGAGCTTAGACCCCAAGCCGCCTTCAAGCAGGCCCTTTAAGGTCTCTTTGTAGTCAAACATAGGATTCTTACTCAAAACTTCATATGTCCCCCTGTCAAGCAATATATCCAAGCACATTTTACGATAATTGGAATGATCCATGATAACTAAATTCCCCCCTTTGTCTGAGGGTTTCACTATGAGCTGATCATTCTCACTCAGTCTATCAAGTGCTTCCCGCTCACTGCATGACAGGTTATCCCCTTCCCCAAAGCCGGTCCCCTTTAGCTTTTTAAGGTCGCTTTCCACTAGTGACAAAAAAATGTTGATGTTACTCGTATCCCCAGTAGGGGGCATCCTCTCACTCTTATTTTTTAGTTTGGTGAAGGGGCCTTTGCCGTCTTCACTTGACCTCTCGTTCTCATTGAGGAGATCACGTAGGGCTTGATATCCCTCCATATCCTCTTCGTGTATACCATATTTCTGACATTCCTCACGATCATGTTGTATAAAGAACTTCTTCCATTTCAATTTCCTGCCGAACAGGTTGAGGTCTTTCACCCATTCGAAGCAGTTAAACTTGTTCATGGGTACAAAACTCAGGCCTTTTAGCAGTACATCTATTTCCTCTCTTGCAAGCTTATGCGAGGTCAGGTTGATGACTCGTCCCCTGGTTAGTTGAACCGGGTCCTGAGATGGTATCCTGTCCTCGCACTTTGCTCCAAAAAAGAAGAAGAGGATGAAGAGAAAGATGCAACTGGGGCTAAGGATGAGGCACCTGTTCCCATAGGATTGGACCCTGTGGGGAATGCCATCTGATAACCCCCTCTTGGGGTGCCTCTTCCTCTCCTGGAATTCCTTCCTGCTCGACCTCTTCCTAATTGCCATCGTTGTCTGTGAAAAGATCCCATTTGTTGTTGTATCCCTCTCAAATTTATATCAACCCTTTCAGTGTCAGAGGTATCGATATCAGAGGATGATGCCTCCGATTGTATATCTTTCTGAGAACTAAACACTTGATTGTCACTAGAATCCTTAAGGTCCCGCTGAAATTGTATTTGCTTGCGTTTTTTAGCAGAGCCTGATATCTCTCTACTGACGTTTGCAGCAGTCCCTCCCTTCTGTTAAAGTCCGGGTCTGTTTTGAATTTTAACACTCCCTCAATAAGTCTATTGAGCAGTGCAGTAGACTTTTCAAAAACTTTCTTCTCCTCTGTAAGGAGGATCTGCATAAACCTAATCGAGGACTCGATAGATTCCTTATACCAGATATTCATAAACTCCTGTGAAGCGATTCTTGATGAAGGGTTTATGTTAATCCTCAGTCCTCTAGGGACAATGCGGTTTTTTAGATAGTTCTCAATCGTCCTGATTTCCCACCATGATTTCAGATGCTCCTTATAGGCTCCGTAAAGTTCATTAAACAGGTTTTTGAGAGTCAGCGGACCTGTGGGGTTCGTGGATGTACCCCCTACACTAAATGCCTGATTGGCATCCTCAAGCCAAAGATCAGAGTTAATTGGACCTAGCAAAAAACTGGCCATATCAAACCAGAATCAATTTACTAGAAAAAATATTTTATACAAAAGGGCTTCAAAATCAAAATCATCAAGTCATGCCCTATAGGCAATCCTTTAATAATAAAATACCACAATAGGTAGCACCAAAACAAAATGTGATATACCAAAAACAAAAAAAAGTGTATTCCTAACTTAAAAACTCAAGGGATGTCCTAGAGTCCCTAGTATCGGTCTGGGCTGTCGCCTACCTAACAGCGGAGGTTGGCACCCTAGGGGGAGCGTTGTGGCGCCCCCGCTCCACGATGGCTGACCCTGATGTCCCTATTAGGCCCTTACGCCTTAGGGAGTCCCTCTACCCAGATAATAAGGGGACCTCTTCCGATAATAACAAAGACCGACTCAAACTAAAGGTGACCCTAAGTCCCCAGAGTGATTAAAAACAATTCACAAACACACAGTGTGGTGGGTGATATAATAGAGGATAGCACTGGTCTGCTGTGTAATTTTAATTATACTCAACAGTTTCCTTTGTCTGATGGGAGCTATGATATATATGCCTTTTCGTGCCACAGCTTAATAGAAGTGAATGAACCGCAATACTCTTGTTCAGTCACTGATATATACCTCTCAGATATACACCTGAGTCATAACCTGAAGTACATATTGATACGTAGGAGCTCTGACTAGTCAATTGATTAGCTGAACCAAATATATCCTGATTCAGTGTCATGGGCTACTCTATAGATAAAGTCCATTCTTCAGAGTGTGTGACCTGTATCGTTTTAGTCTCTGATATGTCACTCTCAGATGTATGAATATAGACAACAATAAATGACCTAAAATAAGCCCAATATATTGAGTCAATCTTTAGTGTATGAATATAGATAGTAGTAAGATAGCACATGTACACCTTCTGAAAGACTCTTATATATAAAAATTCAAGAGACTATACGACACATCAAAGCTTAAGTGTGCAGACCAAAGAGGTCATATATGCGAGAAATAGGTGCCCAATTGTACCCCTATTTCATGCTAGGGATATGGATCATAAAAAATGCAGGGGCAATGTGACTAAATCAAACTGATATAAAGACTCCCCTTAACCATCAGATATGATAGATGAAAATAGGCACGGATGTTAGAAAAATCGTCTCCAGAACAACCCAAACGTCTCATTTCTTAGATCAACATTTCAGGCATTATATTGGTGCTTCAGTACAATGCAATGTCAAATCCCATAATTGATGCATAAATGGGGACCACATCCCCATGGATAGTGTATATTAACAATGAGTTAGATAAATGTGGCACTGTTCCCTAAGCATTAGGATATTAGATCCATAGCAATGATAGGTGTATATTGAGAGACTTCATAATCACAAAGTGATAATTAGAAGAAATGCATAGCGATACTCATCACTCCTCATAGTCACCCCACCACCATCAAAATAGCGCCTCAACGCGTTTCGCCCTGTGAGCTCATCAGGAGGCCAGATGTACAGATGTCCGGTGTCAAAGTATCATGGTGCAGAGACTAACCGATGCTATGTGACTCACTTATATTTATATCTGCCGCCTTATGGAAACGCTCAGTCAGATCCACCTCCCTTGGTGGGCTCACCCTCGTAGGCTCCTCCCTCTTGCGTCACATCCGCCTCTTCGCATGTGTGGAGATCTCTGACGCCATTAAGGGGGCGTGTGTATATCCACCGCTACGTCAGCAGTGTAATACCTGCCGGGAATAGGGGGGTGTGTCCTAGTCCTGAATCGTCATATGCAAGGCAGGTAGAGGTTATCCACCGCAAAGGATGTACATAGTACCTGGCTCTATAGCGGCTCTATCAGAGCACCGCAGCCGATACACCGCCTGCCTACACAACCCAGAATTTGCCGGTTCAAGTCCCAGAAAGGGGACATAAGCCGGGGTATATATATATATTTACATTTTTAGCCGGGAGACAAATCTAAAATTCATCCTTGCTGATCAACAGCCATCCTAGATGGTACAGGACAATCCTTTTCACTGTATGTCCACATAGATGGTCTCAACCTAAAGGGACATTAAATCATTAGTGGGACATAGGTCGGAAGATTTGTGAGAGTCGTTCTGATAGATAAGATATATAAATCTCTCCCATTATAGAGTGAGAAAACGCATAGTATTGTATATCCAGTTTAGTACAGTAGTCCAAAACAAAGTCATGGCTATAGGAAGCAGGCAAATGACATTTGTTCGTTCAATCCATAGGGTTTAAGAGATTCTAATCTAAATATCCATTCACATTCTCGTCTGAGAATAATTTTGTCCACATCGCCTCCTCTCGGATTCACCTTGACCACCTCCAGAATCATAAAGCTAACTTCCCCCATCCTCCCGCCATGTTGGTTATTAATGTGTCTCGCTAGGGGGTATCCCTGTTGTTTATGATGTCGCCCATATGTTCCCCCACTCTTCTTCTGAACTCCCTTTTCGTTTTGCCCACATAATCTTTGGGACAGGTGCACGTCCCCTTATATACCACAGCCATGGTCTTGCAGTTAGCAAAGTCTCTTATGTAGAATCTTTTACCTGTGTGGGCACTAATAAAGGATTTCATGGGTGACATCCATTTACAGAGACTGCAGTCTCCACAAGTAAAGAAACCGATGGGTTTTCTATCCAACCATGTGCCCGCTTTGGAAGGTCTTTTATATTGGCTGTGTACCAGGCGGTCTCTGATAGATCTTCCTTTTCTATAGGTAACACTCGGCCTTTCACCTATCAGATCCCTCAGATCTGGGTCCATTTTTAAAATGTCCCAGTGTTTCATAAAAATTCTCCTGATTTCCACATGCTCAGAGTCAAAGGTCCCAATAATCCTGGTAATGTCCATATCATCATTACCTGGCTTCTTACGTAGGAGCTGTTGTCTGTCCGTTCTCCTGGCATGCTGAAAGGTTGTATCAATCACATGATGGGGATAGCCTCTTTCCCTAAATCTCCTATGCATATCTCCTGCTTGTGAGAGAAATGTATCATCCTTTGAACAGTTCCTTCTAAGCCTAAGGAACTGTCCCTTAGGGATACCCCTTTTTAGAGGGACAGGATGGTTTCTTTGCCAATGGAGGAGACTATTAGTGCTCGTTGGTTTTCGGTAGATTCTTGTGGACAGATCACCTTGGGTCTCCCTTCTGATACTGATGTCCAAAAATGACAGTTCCCTCTTTTGTATTTCAAAAGTAAACCTAAGGTTCAGTTCATTTATATTCAATTCATGTACGAATCTTTCAAAGTTCTCCTTCGTGCCTGCCCATATGATGAATACATCATCGATGTATCTGTACCATAGTGATATCATCTCCTGCCACCAGCTATCCTCCCCAAACACCACGGTTTCCTCCCACCAGCCCAGGAACAAGTTTGCATACGATGGGGCACAGGGGCTCCCCATCGCTGTGCCCCTGAGCTGGTGAAGGTGCATTCCATCAAAGGTGAAGGCATTGTGGGTTAGGACAAAGTTAAGTAACATCGCCACAAAATCATTATGTTCCCCACAGCCCACAGATCTCTGTCTCAGATAAAATTCTACACCTTTAATGCCCAGGTGGTGAGGTATGCTACTATATAGAGCTTCAATATCAATGGAGGCCAACCAAACATCCTCCTCCAAATGGATGTCTTCCAATTTAAGTATCAGATCTGAAGTGTCTCTTAGGTATGAAGGTAGCGATGTCACAAATGAGCGAATAATCTCGTCAATATATAACCCACAGTTCTGGGTGAGGGAATTAACGCCAGACACAATAGGTCTACCCTTCAGAGGGACTATTCTCTTATGGATCTTCGGCAATGCATAGAAGGTGGCTACCACCGGAAACTTTGGAAGCAGGAAATCATATTCAGTTTTAGATATGAGCTTAGACCCCAAGCCGCCTTCAAGCAGGCCCTTTAAGGTCTCTTTGTAGTCAAACATAGGATTCTTACTCAAAACTTCATATGTCCCCCTGTCAAGCAATATATCCAAGCACATTTTACGATAATTGGAATGATCCATGATAACTAAATTCCCCCCTTTGTCTGAGGGTTTCACTATGAGCTGATCATTCTCACTCAGTCTATCAAGTGCTTCCCGCTCACTGCATGACAGGTTATCCCCTTCCCCAAAGCCGGTCCCCTTTAGCTTTTTAAGGTCGCTTTCCACTAGTGACAAAAAAATGTCGATGTTACTCGTATCCCCAGTAGGGGGCATCCTCTCACTCTTATTTTTTAGTTTGGTGAAGGGGCCTTTGCCGTCTTCACTTGACCTCTCGTTCTCATTGAGGAGATCACGTAGGGCTTGATATCCCTCCATATCCTCTTCGTGTATACCATATTTCTGACATTCCTCACGATCATGTTGTATAAAGAACTTCTTCCATTTCAATTTCCTGCCGAACAGGTTGAGGTCTTTCACCCATTTGAAGCAGTTAAACTTGTTCATGGGTACAAAACTCAGGCCTTTTAGCAGTACATCTATTTCCTCTCTTGCAAGCTTATGCGAGGTCAGGTTG
Source organism: Oophaga sylvatica (assembly GCA_033576555.1). Lineage (NCBI taxonomy): Eukaryota > Metazoa > Chordata > Amphibia > Anura > Dendrobatidae > Oophaga > Oophaga sylvatica. The sequence continues at coordinate 59,213 of JARQOD010002326.1, forward strand.
ATGACTCGTCCCCTGGTTAGTTGAACCGGGTCCTGAGATGGTATCCTGTCCTCGCACTTTGCTCCAAAAAAGAAGAAGAGGATGAAGAGGAAGATGCAACTGGGGCTAAGGATGAGGCACCTGTTGCCATAGGATTGGACCCTGTGGGGAATGCCATCTGATAACCCCCTCTTGGGGTGCCTCTTCCTCTCCTGGAATTCCTTCCTGCTCGACCTCTTCCTAATTGCCATCGTTGTCTGTGAAAGGATCCCCTTTGTTGTTGTATCCCTCTCAAATTTATATCAACCCTTTCAGTGTCAGAGGTATCGATATCAGAGGATGATGCCTCCGATTGTATATCTTTCTGAGAACTAAACACTTGATTGTCACTAAAATCCTTAAGGTCCCTCTGAAATTGTATTTGCTTGCATTCTTTTAGCAGAGCCTGATATCTCTCTACTGATGTTTGCAGCAGTCCCTCCCTTCTGTTAAAGTCCGGGTCTGTTTTGAATTTTAACACTCCCTCAATAAGTCTATTGAGCAGTGCAGTAGACTTTTCAAAAACTTTCTTCTCCTCTGTAAGGAGGATCTGCATAAACCTAATCGAGGACTCGATAGATTCCTTATACCAGATATTCATAAACTCCTGTGAAGCGATTCTTGGTGAAGGGTTTATGTTAATCCTCAGTCCTCTAGGGACAATGCGGTTTTTTAGATAGTTCTCAATCGTCCTGATTTCCCACCAGGATTTCAGATGCTCCTTATAGGCTCCGTAAAGTTCATTAAACAGGTTTTTGAGAGACAGCGGACCTGTGGGGTTCGTGGATGTACCCCCTACACTAAATGCCTGATTGGCATCCTCAAGCCAAAGATCAGAGTTAATTGGACCTACCAAAAAACTGGTCATATCAAACCAGAATCAATTTACTAGAAAAAATATTTTATACAAAAGTGCTTCAAAATCAAAATCATCAAGTCATGCCCTATAGGCAATCCTTTATTAATAAAAAACACATGGTATATAGTATAGTCAAAAGTGTATATAGATCCTGCATGTGAATATCATTCGATAAATGAATATACACATATAGTGCGTACTAATCTAAAATATATAAATGATGATCCGATGATATATTAGGTCAAGGGATCCCTGTAAATGTGAAGAACGATAAACTGTATACAAATGACCAGATGTTCTTATATATATATAATGCAAAGAGGACCAATAATGCAATATGATACAGCTACAGCATGTATGGGGATAAGTGGCTAAAAAAGTATAACCAAAAAGAAAGAGACACAATGTGTGTTCTTTAAAGTGTAATACAATAGCAGTCTGGTAAACGTCACTGACACGGCGTTGTGTTGGTGCCTGGGAGATCAACACAGACGGCGGTTGTGAAGGAAGTACTTATCTGAGGGAAGAAAGGATGATCGTAATGCCGTAGTGAGGGGGATCTTGACAACGCAGCGTGGGTTCCAGAAAACGGCCCCGGCCGGTGGCACGCTTCCGGTGTACCCAGATGGAAGACGCTGATCACGGCAGACGGAGGTGCAGTAAAGCAATCTGTGATGACGTCGGTGGAGCTCGGCAAGATTCGGGTCACGTGACCCTGGCGGTTACGTGGTGCCCAGGGAACAAAATACGGTGTCCTAGAAGAGCCAAAAACCAATCCTACGCGTTTCGGAATCTGTCGGATTCCTTCCTCAGGGATGGCTCTTCCGGCGGTATGCATCCATATATATAGCTTCTCAGTCAATCTTGTTAATGCAGATCAGTCAAATGCAAATAACTCAATATCGTTATTAAGTCCCTTAGGTTTGATGGTGTCTAGTTCAAAGATGCAACGTGTTTCTTCTCTAGACATTTTCTTAATGTAATCGCCTTTTCTCCAATCTTTTTTAACCCTTTTAATACCTGTAACCTTCATATCTTTCAGTGATCCTTTATGGATCATGTTGAAATGCCTAGATAAAGGGTGATCGTCATAACGGGTTCTAATATTACGAAGATGTTCCCCAATTCTTTTACAAAGGGGGCGTATTGTACGTCCCACGTATATTTTTTGACATGGACATTCAATAGCATATATCACCCCAGTAGTTTTGCAGCTGATAAAATCCCTAATGGGAAATTCTATACCATTTTGGGTCTTAATTACTTTTTGTTTTTTTAGTTTTAATGTTTTACACATTTTACATTTATTGCAAGGATGGAAACCTGTTATTAAGGTTTTGAAAGGACCTTTTGGCTGGTTAATATTGCTTAAAGGTTCAAAGTTCCGTACAGTTGGTGCAATAATATGGCCAATATTCTTAGCTTTTCTGAAGATAAACTTGGGGTGCATGGTGATTTTATCCCCAATTGTTTTATCCTCCTTTAGTAGTTTCCAATGTTTTTTTACTATACGCTTAAAAATGTGTACGTTGGAATTGTATTGGGTGATGAGGGGGACCGAGATGGTACTCGTTATATCCGGATTTTGTATTTCTTCGTGATGATTTTCTTGAAGTAACTCATCTCTAGGTATATTTTTCACATCATCCTTAATTTTCAATAAATGGTCCTTCTCATATCCTTTGCTTAGGAACTTGCTAATAAGTGTGTCTGCTTCACTATTGTAATTGGAGATACTTGAACAATTACGATGCAGTCTCAAAAATTGGCTACGTGGGATGTTCAAAAGCCATCTAGGTAAATGGCAGCTACTCATGGCAATATAGCTATTAGAATCCGTTGGTTTCATATACGTCGTTGTCTGAATAGATCCCTGATGGATAGATATAGATCAGGGATCTATTCAGACAACGACGTATATGAAACCAACGGATTCTAATAGCTATATTGCCATGAGTAGCTGCCATTTACCTAGATGGCTTTTGAACATCCCACGTAGCCAATTTTTGAGACTGCATCGTAATTGTTCAAGTATCTCCAATTACAATAGTGAAGCAGACACACTTATTAGCAAGTTCCTAAGCAAAGGATATGAGAAGGACCATTTATTGAAAATTAAGGATGATGTGAAAAATATACCTAGAGATGAGTTACTTCAAGAAAATCATCACGAAGAAATACAAAATCCGGATATAACGAGTACCATCTCGGTCCCCCTCATCACCCAATACAATTCCAACGTACACATTTTTAAGCGTATAGTAAAAAAACATTGGAAACTACTAAAGGAGGATAAAACAATTGGGGATAAAATCACCATGCACCCCAAGTTTATCTTCAGAAAAGCTAAGAATATTGGCCATATTATTGCACCAACTGTACGGAACTTTGAACCTTTAAGCAATATTAACCAGCCAAAAGGTCCTTTCAAAACCTTAATAACAGGTTTCCATCCTTGCAATAAATGTAAAATGTGTAAAACATTAAAACTAAAAAAACAAAAAGTAATTAAGACCCAAAATGGTATAGAATTTCCCATTAGGGATTTTATCAGCTGCAAAACTACTGGGGTGATATATGCTATTGAATGTCCATGTCAAAAAATATACGTGGGACGTACAATACGCCCCCTTTGTAAAAGAATTGGGGAACATCTTCGTAATATTAGAACCCGTTATGACGATCACCCTTTATCTAGGCATTTCAACATGATCCATAAAGGATCACTGAAAGATATGAAGGTTACAGGTATTAAAAGGGTTAAAAAAGATTGGAGAAAAGGCGATTACATTAAGAAAATGTCTAGAGAAGAAACACGTTGCATCTTTGAACTAGACACCATCAAACCTAAGGGACTTAATAACGATATTGAGTTATTTGCATTTGACTGATCTGCATTAACAAGATTGACTGAGAAGCTATATATATGGATGCATACCGCCGGAAGAGCCATCCCTGAGGAAGGAATCCGACAGATTCCGAAACGCGTAGGATTGGTTTTTGGCTCTTCTAGGACACCGTATTTTGTTCCCTGGGCACCACGTAACCGCCAGGGTCACGTGACCCGAATCTTGCCGAGCTCCACCGACGTCATCACAGATTGCTTTACTGCACCTCCGTCTGCCGTGATCAGCGTCTTCCATCTGGGTACACCGGAAGCGTGCCACCGGCCGGGGCCGTTTTCTGGAACCCACGCTGCGTTGTCAAGATCCCCCTCACTACGGCATTACGATCATCCTTTCTTCCCTCAGATAAGTACTTCCTTCACAACCGCCGTCTGTGTTGATCTCCCAGGCACCAACACAACGCCGTGTCAGTGACGTTTACCAGACTGCTATTGTATTACACTTTAAAGAACACACATTGTGTCTCTTTCTTTTTGGTTATACTTTTTTAGCCACTTATCCCCATACATGCTGTAGCTGTATCATATTGCATTATTGGTCCTCTTTGCATTATATATATATAAGAACATCTGGTCATTTGTATACAGTTTATCGTTCTTCACATTTACAGGGATCCCTTGACCTAATATATCATCGGATCATCATTTATATATTTTAGATTAGTACGCACTATATGTGTATATTCATTTATCGAATGATATTCACATGCAGGATCTATATACACTTTTGACTATACTATATACCATGTGTATTTGATACAACATATATTTTAATTTTCGGGGGGCAGCTATACTCATATACAATACTAGTGTCACACGACTATTTTATACTATTTTATACTATATTATATATATATATTTTTAATATAATTTTTTTGGATGTATTTCTTTAAAATATATCTTTTTCTTCTAGCTTGCTGACAAAAAGGGGTATTTGCACTCAAAGTTTATTCTGCAAATCCTCCTCTACATTTCAAGCTTGCTGACAAAAAAGGCGCATTTACACCTGAATTTATTCTGCAAATCCTCTTTTAAGGTAAGGGTTCTTCAGTGTGGCTATATTCTCCAGTGGTAGCGCGAGTATACCTATAGTATATATATATTTCCCCTTTTTGATTTCTCTGTGGTAGAAAGCCTATTTTTACTTGCTGCTCATTGGAGATATACACGCACTAGCGCCGCTATATCCGTTTTTTCCTGTTTCTAGAGATATATGTATGTACATATATACATATATTTACCACTACTCTATAGCTGGCAGCTGTGTACACACTAACTGAACCACACCTGAATCAGAAACATCATGAGTTCTTTATGGGAAGATAGAAAAGATAGGATTAATTTTATTCAAACTTTCTTTAACATGGGCCCAAAGGAACCAGTTAAAATTTTTAATGAGTCAAGTCTACATACTACTAAAGAATCACTCAAACGCCTTGAACAACTGTTATTAAAAGAAATGAGGGATTTATGGGAAATAGTCACTTTAGAAAGATATCTTGCCTTCGATTGTATTCCAAAAGGACTTCTCATTCAAAAATCATTGTCAGGCGATATAGGGGACCCTTCTACATTGAAAGAATGGGATAACCTAATGAAAGAACTCTCTAAGCAAGCTGTCTCCTTTATTATTAGTAAAAGGAAAAAACAACTAGTCTCTAATAAAATTGCTATCTCCCAACTGTTTAAGGAAATTAACCCTCTAATTGACCATCCTGAGATTAGGAATTTATCTAATAGCATCAAAACTCGAATTAATAACAAAGAAAAAGAAATCATTGCTAAGAAGAAGAGAAAATTTGGGCGAGACGCCATCCCTAACTATGATATTAGACCACAAAGAGAGTTCGATGGGTTTGAAACTATAGATCAAATTGAGGGTAGTGATCTATCCATTATCTCGTCAGAAGACAGATTCTCTATATATCCAGAATCCGAAGAGGTCCATACACCCACTCAAACCAATACCACCCCAATAAGAACTATTTATACACAGAATTGTAGAACTACTCAACCCGTTGCCTCTACTACTCCAAAGGAGAAACAAATGGAAAACATAATTATAGAAGGTAACGCCACTCCAATTACTATCTACAACAGATACGAAACACTAACTGAAATCGACTGTGAGAACGGAATAGTTACCCCAGGACCAAGTATAACAACTAGCACACAAACTGAGAATCATGGCAGTAGCATACAGTCAACTACAGATAACATACAACTACCCACCACGAGTAGAGCCATGAATCCGTTTTTTCAGTTGGGTCAAAGAAAAAACGTAAAAGGGGCTGCAGGGAGGGAAATTCTCCCAAAAAAAAGAAAAAATCAAAGAAGTAATAAGTGACCCCCAAAAGATTTTCAACCTCAGTAAATATCCATTAAAGTCCAATGAAGAATCTTTATTAAGAAAGGGGCTTAAATTCGCACCAGCAGCTAAATTTAATAAATTCGAGGCCTTTATAGGTATTAAACAGTTTATGCGCAAACTTGCTCTGAAAAAATATTTTTTCAAAAAACGCATAAACGAAACGATAGGACCTACAGCATCTGAGAATGAAATAATATTAAATTCTACAGGCCTAAGGGCCAAATCCAAATTTCATCCAATCAACGAATACTCTGAGGCCTTTAAATCATTCCAAAATAGTGTTATCCATGACCTTAAAAAAATAAGTGAGAAAAAATGTTCTAAGTATAGACATAATCTCACTAAACAAGAAAGCAATGCTATCTACGCACTTCAAAAAAAGAAAGACATTATCATCCGCCCAGCGGACAAAGGCGGGAGCATTGTCATTATGGATCACTCACGCTATGAAGAAGAGTGCCAACGTATTCTTAGCGATAAAAAAATCTATAAAAGGTCTTCTGAAGATCCTACGGCCAATTTCACTTCGGAATTAAAACAACTAATAATTAAAGGTTTAAACAATGGAGTATTGAGCAAGCAAGAATTTGAATATATAAACACTCCAAATCCTAGAACGGCCGTATTTTACCATCTCCCTAAGATTCACAAGGATTTGCAGAATCCACCAGGCCGCCCCATTATTTCAGGAATAGGTAATTTAACATCCAACCTATCACATTATGTGGATTGCTATCTGCAAAAATTAGTACCAAATTTACCTTCTCATCTGAAAGATAGCAAACACATCCTTCAAATCTTGGACAAATTCCAATGGAATAATAGCTTTATTCTAGGCACATTGGATATTACATCCTTATACACAGTCATCCAGCATGACAAAGGCCTCGAAGCTTTAGAATATTTTTTAACAGAAGCAAAAACTGTCCCGAATGAATCTATTGAGTTTATCAAAGAATGCGCCTTTTTTATCTTGACACATAATTCTTTTCAACATGGTATATACTATTATACCCAACAATGGGGTACAGCCATGGGAACCAGGTTCGCGCCCAGTTACGCTAACCTATATGTGGGTAGGTGGGAAAATCTCCACATTTATGGGGGTGGGGAGCTGCGCGCGGACCTGGCCCTATGGCTCCGTTTTATTGACGATGTATTTTTTATCTGGAAAGGGGATGAAGATTCCTTGAATTTATTTTTAAATGATATTAATAAAAATGATTTCTTTTTGAATTTTAACGCCACAACTAGTAGGGAAAAAGTACACTTTTTAGACATAGACATATCTATCCATCAGGGATCTATTCAGACAACGACGTATATGAAACCAACGGATTCTAATAGCTATATTGCCATGAGTAGCTGCCATTTACCTAGATGGCTTTTGAACATCCCACGTAGCCAATTTTTGAGACTGCATCGTAATTGTTCAAGTATCTCCAATTACAATAGTGAAGCAGACACACTTATTAGCAAGTTCCTAAGCAAAGGATATGAGAAGGACCATTTATTGAAAATTAAGGATGATGTGAAAAATATACCTAGAGATGAGTTACTTCAAGAAAATCATCACGAAGAAATACAAAATCCGGATATAACGAGTACCATCTCGGTCCCCCTCATCACCCAATACAATTCCAACGTACACATTTTTAAGCGTATAGTAAAAAAACATTGGAAACTACTAAAGGAGGATAAAACAATTGGGGATAAAATCACCATGCACCCCAAGTTTATCTTCAGAAAAGCTAAGAATATTGGCCATATTATTGCACCAACTGTACGGAACTTTGAACCTTTAAGCAATATTAACCAGCCAAAAGGTCCTTTCAAAACCTTAATAACAGGTTTCCATCCTTGCAATAAATGTAAAAATGTGTAAAACATTAAAACTAAAAAAACAAAAAGTAATTAAGACCCAAAATGGTATAGAATTTCCCATTAGGGATTTTATCAGCTGCAAAACTACTGGGTGATATATGCTATTGAATGTCCATGTCAAAAAATATACGTGGGACGTACAATACGCCCCCTTTGTAAAAGAATTGGGGAACATCTTCGTAATATTAGAACCCGTTATGACGATCACCCTTTATCTAGGCATTTCAACATGATCCATAAAGGATCACTGAAAGATATGAAGGTTACAGGTATTAAAAGGGTTAAAAAAGATTGGAGAAAAGGCGATTACATTAAGAAAATGTCTAGAGAAGAAACACGTTGCATCTTTGAACTAGACACCATCAAACCTAAGGGACTTAATAACGATATTGAGTTATTTGCATTTGACTGATCTGCATTAACAAGATTGACTGAGAAGCTATATATATGGATGCATACCGCCGGAAGAGCCATCCCTGAGGAAGGAATCCGACAGATTCCGAAACGCGTAGGATTGGTTTTTGGCTCTTCTAGGACACCGTATTTTGTTCCCTGGGCACCACGTAACCGCCAGGGTCACGTGACCCGAATCTTGCCGAGCTCCACCGACGTCATCACAGATTGCTTTACTGCACCTCCGTCTGCCGTGATCAGCGTCTTCCATCTGGGTACACCGGAAGCGTGCCACCGGCCGGGGCCGTTTTCTGGAACCCACGCTGCGTTGTCAAGATCCCCCTCACTACGGCATTACGATCATCCTTTCTTCCCTCAGATAAGTACTTCCTTCACAACCGCCGTCTGTGTTGATCTCCCAGGCACCAACACAACGCCGTGTCAGTGACGTTTACCAGACTGCTATTGTATTACACTTTAAAGAACACACATTGTGTCTCTTTCTTTTTGGTTATACTTTTTTAGCCACTTATCCCCATACATGCTGTAGCTGTATCATATTGCATTATTGGTCCTCTTTGCATTATATATATATAAGAACATCTGGTCATTTGTATACAGTTTATCGTTCTTCACATTTACAGGGATCCCTTGACCTAATATATCATCGGATCATCATTTATATATTTTAGATTAGTACGCACTATATGTGTATATTCATTTATCGAATGATATTCACATGCAGGATCTATATACACTTTTGACTATACTATATACCATGTGTATTTGATACAACATATATTTTAATTTTCGGGGGCAGCTATACTCATATACAATACTAGTGTCACACGACTATTTTATACTATTTTATACTATATTATATATATATATTTTTAATATAATTTTTTTGGATGTATTTCTTTAAAATATATCTTTTTCTTCTAGCTTGCTGACAAAAAGGGGTATTTGCACTCAAAGTTTATTCTGCAAATCCTCCTCTACATTTCAAGCTTGCTGACAAAAAAGGCGCATTTACACCTGAATTTATTCTGCAAATCCTCTTTTAAGGTAAGGGTTCTTCAGTGTGGCTATATTCTCCAGTGGTAGCGCGAGTATACCTATAGTATATATATATTTCCCCTTTTTGATTTCTCTGTGGTAGAAAGCCTATTTTTACTTGCTGCTCATTGGAGATATACACGCACTAGCGCCGCTATATCCGTTTTTTCCTTTATTAATAAAATACCACAATAGGTAGCACCAAAACAAAATGTGATATACCAAAAACAAAAAAAAGTGTATTCCTAACTTAAAAACTCAAGGGATGTCCTAGAGTACCTAGTATCGGTCTGGGCTGTCGCCTACCTAACAGCGGAGGTTGGCACCCTAGGGGGGAGCATTGTGGCGCCCCCGCTCCACGATGGCTGACCCTGATGTCCCTATTAGGCCCTTACGCCTTAGGGAGTCCCTCTACCCAGATAATAAGGGGACCCCTACCGATAATAACAAAGACCGACTCAAAATAAAGGTGACCCTAAGTCCCCAGAGTGATTAAAAACAATTCACAAACACACAGTGTGGTGGGTGATATAATAGAGGATAGCACTGGTCTGCCGTGTAATTTTAATTATACTCAACAGTCTCCTTTGTCTGATGGGAGCTATGATATATATGCCTTATCGTGCCACAGCTTAATAGAAGTGAATGAACCGCAATACTCTTGTTCAGTCACTGATATATACCTCTCAGATATACACCTGAGTCATAACCTGAAGTACATATTGATACGTAGGAGCTCTGACTAGTCAATTGATTAGCTGAACCAAATATATCCTGATTCAGTGTCATGGGCTACTGTATAGATAAAGTCCATTCTTCAGAGTGTGTGACCTGTATCGTTTTAGTCCCTGATATGTCACTCTCAGATATATGAATATAGACAACAATAAATGACCTAAAATAAGCCCAATATATTGAGTCAATCTTTAGTGTATGAATATAGATAGTAGTAAGATAGCACATGTACACCTTCTGAAAGACTCTTATATATAAAAATTCAAGAGACTATACGACACATCAAAGCTTAAGTGTGCAGACTAGTGTTGAGCGATACTGCTCGATATCTAAAAATATCGTATCGAAATGGTATCGCCGATATCACTAAATATCGTCGATATCCGATTCCGATACCGGAAGTCCAATGTAAGTCTATGGGAACAAAAAATCGCAACTAAAAAAACCTTTATTTCCTTGTAAACACTAAATATACACACATAGAATACATATATATATATATATATATATATATATATACATGTCATTGTGACATATATATATATACATATATGTATAGTTTATACACTTCTACATAGTAAAATATCCTCTGATTCAATTGCCGGGTAAAGCCGGCTTCTGTGAAAAGACAGAAGCACCCGACATGAAATGACACTTGGTGTACATAGGGTTAACCATGTCTTTTCATGTCGTTTGCAATCTGATTTGCACAAACAATTACATCAGTCTATGTGTGCAAAATTTCACACCTGTAGGGGTTAATTAAAGGTGTAAATTCGTTGTAAAAAAAACGGACTTTTTTGCTACGAATTTACACCTTTAATTAACCCCTACAGGTGTGAAATTTTGCACACATAGACTGATGTAATTGTTTGTGCAAATCAGATAGCAAAGGACATGAAAAGACATGGTTAACCCTATGTACACCAAGTGTCATTTCATGTCGGGTTCTGCATTTTCACAAAAGCCGTCAATTGAATTAGCGGATATTATACTATGTAGAAGTGTATGAACTATAAATATAAATATATATATATGTGTCACAAATTCAATGACATGTATATATATATATATATATATATATGAGGTGTAAAGTTGTTTAAAAAAAATGCGTGGGCTCCCGCCCTATTTTCGCAACCAGACAGACAAAGCCAGCGAATGGCGGCAGATAATAATAGCCCAGAGAGGGACCATTATTCTTGCCCCCCCCTGGCTACTAACATCTGCCCCCAGACACCCCAGAAAAGACAAATCTATAATTAGATTCGCCCTTTCTGGCACTTTGCCCGTCTATTCCCATTGCCCTGTAGCGGTGGCAAATGGGTTAATAAGGGGTTAAAATGACCTTGCAATTGAAAGGTCACTTTAAGCCAGGTTAATAATTGAGAGCTGTCAATTAGACAACTATCAATTATTAATCCTATTGTATGAAAGAAAAATCAAACACACACACTTTAATAAAAAAGTTTAATGAAATAATCACACAGTTTTTGACCATATTTTATTTACCTGCTAAAACCATTTCCTGTAATAAAAATAAAATAATAAAGCAAAATTATTCTTACCTATCCCATGCACAGTCAGGTCCCACGGTGTAATCCTTCAGAAAGGGTTAATGTTTACTGCAGGGACCGCAGCTAATGCTGCAGCCTCACAGTAAACCCCCAAATGAATGAGCTCCTCTCCTGGCTGACAGGAGAGAGAGGAAGTGGAAAGCTTAATTGATTGCTTTCCACTTTCACTTCAGGTCAGCCAGGGACACCATCAGTGACGTCAGAGGGAACTGATTACCAAAAATAGGGGTTCCCTTCGAAAAAAAAATGGCGTGGGGTCCCCCCTATTTTTGTTAACCAGCCAGATGAAGCAGACCGCTGAGGCCTGGATTTTCAGGCTGTTAAGGAGCCAAGATCCATGGACCTTGCCAGCCTGATAATACCAGGCCACAGCAGTCTGCATATCTTGGCTGATTAACAAAAATAGGGGATCCCCTCGAAAAAATTGGCGTGGGGTCCCCCCTATTTTTGTTAACCAGCCAGATGAAGCAGACCGCTGAGGCCTGGTTTTTCAGGCTGGTAAGGATCCAATATCCATGGACCTTGCAAGCCTGATAATACCAGGCCACAGCAGTCTGCTTAGCTTGGCTGGTTAACAAAAATAGGGGATCCCCTCGAAAAAAAAACGGCGTAGGGGTCCCCCTATTTTTGTTAACCAGCCAAGTAAAATGCAGACTGCTGCGGCCTGGTATTAAAAGACTGTCAAGGCCCATGGATTTTGGCCCTCAACAGCCTGATAATACCAGGCTACAGCAGCCCCACATTTGGCGCATCAAAAGATGTGCCAATTGTGGCACTTTACCCGGCTCTTCCCACTGCCCTGTAGCGGTGGCAAGTGGGGTAATAAGGGGTTAATGTCACCGTTGATTGCACGGTGACAATAAGCCCGGTTAATAATGGAGAGGTGTCAATAAGACACCGATCCATTATTAATCCCAAAGTTATTAAATGTTTAAAAAAAAGACACAGCAAGAAAAAAGTCTTTTAATAAATAAAAGAGACAACACAGTTTTCATTTCTTTTATTGTACTCTCATTCCTGCGACGCCATCGATCTCCTGTAAAAAAAGAAAAAAAAAAAAACAACAGTATACCACCTGTCCGACGCAGTCCATAGTAACGAGTGTCCCACGACGATCCAGCTCTGCTACATCGCAATGACAGGCAGAGCCTGTCATCGCGACGCAGCACAGCTGATTACCTGCTTCCCCGGCGGTGACGTCATCGGACTGACTGCTTTACGGCCGGGATTACCCAGCAGTCACTGCAGTTATCGCGAGAAACTGCATGTGACCGCCGGGGAGAAGAGGATGGCGGCCATGAAGCAGTCCAGGCCGTGACCGCCGGAGATCTTCTGCCAGGTAAGTGCCGCTGACTCCTGACAGACCCGACCGACGGACACTGACAGTGACAGACCCGACCGACGGACACTGACAATGACAGTGACAATCCCGATTCCGGTATTCGATATGACGAAAATATCGGTATTCGGAATCGAAAGGCCGATACAGCTAATATCGGCCGATATCCGATATTTGCAGTATCGTATCGCTCAACACTAGTGCAGACCAAAGAGGTCATATATGCGAGAAATAGGTGCTCAATTGTACCCCTATATCATGCTAGGGGATGTGGATCCTAAAAAATGCAGGGGCAATGTGACTAAATCAAACTGATATAAAGGCTCCCCTTAACCATCAGATATGATAGATGAAAATAGGCACGGATGTTAGAAAAATCGTCTCCAGAACAACCCTAACGTCTCATTTCTTAGATCAATATTTTAGGCATTATATTGGTGCTTCAGTACAATGCAATGTCAAATCCCATAATTGATGCATAAATGGGGACCACATCCCCATGGATAGTGTATATTAACAATGAGTTAGATAAATGTGGCACTGTTCCCTAAGCATTAGGATATTAGATCCATAGCAATGATAGGTGTATATTGAGAGACTTCATAATCACAAAGTGATAATTAGAAGAAATGCATAGCGATACTCATCACTCCTCATAGTCACCCCACCACCATCAAAATAGCGCCTCAACGCGTTTCGCCCCGTGGGCTCATCAGGAGGCCAGATGTACAGATGTCCGGTGTCAAAGTATCATGGTGCAGAGACTAACCGATGCTATGTGACTCACTTATATTTATATCTGCCGCCTTATGGAAACGCTCAGTCAGCTCCACCTCCCTTCGTGGGCTCGCCCTTGTAGGCTCCTCCCCCTTGCGTCACATCCGCCTCTTCGCATGTGTGGAGATCTCGGACGCCATTAAGGGGGCGTGTGTATATCCACCGCTACGTCAGCAGTGTAATACCTGCTGGGAATAGGGGGGTGTGTCCTGGTCCTGAATCGTCATATGCAAGGCAGGTAGAGGTTATCCACCGCAAAGGATGTACATAGTACCTGGCTCTATAGCGGCTCTATCAGAGCACCGCAGCCGATACACCGCCTGCCCACACAACCCAGAATTTGCCGGTTCAAGTTACAGATAAATTCCAACAAATCTGTCAGTTTCCAAATTACTTGGGTGCAGTGGACAGGAAACATATCCGCATTGTCAAACCTGCTGGATCTGGATCCGAATATTTAAACTATAAATAATATTTCTCCATTGTGCTCATGGCCATAGCTGACGCTGAATACAAATTTATAGCGGATGATATTGGGGCCTATGGCCACTCCAATGATTCACAAGTATTCAAATTGTCTGCAATGGGGCATCATCTCTATGGAAACACTTTCCAATTCCCACCCCGTAGACCGCTGCCTGAAATATCAGGGCCCCCAATGCCATTTGTTTGTGTATGGGGATGAAGCCTTCCAGCTATCATAACACCTGTTGAAACCATACTCCTGTAGTGGATTGATGCCAACTAAAAGAATTTTTAATTACAGCCTCACACGAGCACCAAGAACGGTGGAGTGCGCTTTTGGTATTCTGACAGCCAAACGGCGTGTTCTATTGACCGCTATGAACCTCAAGACTGAAACTGTTGACGAGATGGTCAAAGCTTGCGTAGTCCTGCACAATTTTGTTATATGCAAGGAACAGATTTCCATTTGTGACCACTCTGAAGAAACCACCTTGCATGATTATCAGAACATTACGTATAGAAGTTCTGAGTCAGTTTCCAGAATGAGGGACAAATTTGATGAATACTTTATTTCACCTGAAGGAAGACTAGACTGGCAGGATGAGAGAGTTTGAAAAATTTCTCTGGGACCTTGTAACCAAAAGTCATTTACCTTCTGTACCCAAAGTATTTTACCTTTTACCCAAAGTTATGTACCTGGCTGTGTATTACCCAAAGTATTTTACCTTTTACCCAAAAGTTGTGTACCTGGTTGTGTATTACCCAAAGTATTTTACCTTTTACCCAAAGTTGTGTACCCGGTTGTGTATACCCAAAGTTTTTACCTTTTACCCAAAGTTGTGTACCTGGTTGTGTATTACCCAGTCTATTTTACCTTCATTAACCTTCATTAACCACAGTATTTTACCTTGTTTAAACAACATATTTAACCTTATAAATAAATGAAAGACAAAATTTTGAACCAACAAATTGTTATTTTATTAACAAATATTAATAAAAAAAAAATTATAAATTAACATAGTGTGGGGTGGAGATAATGCTGGAGGGGCTGTCAGTTTGGAACACTTCGACATTAAGAAATGTGGAGAGAGGAATGGGATGGTGGTGGGGAAGGATCAGTAGGTAAAACAGGTGAAGGGGTGGAGAAAGAAAGAGAATGGGTGGACATGAAACCGGGAGTAGGATTTGGAAGGTTTGAGGAGTGGAGTCGATGGATTGGGAGGCAGAAGAGGTGGTGGGTGGAGAGGAGGGTTGGGCAGTGAGTGGAGGCGCCGATGATGTGGTTGGGAAGTAGTATGGGGAATGATGTTGATACGGGGCAGGCTGCTGGTAAGGGGCAGGCTGCTGGTCTGGGGCAGGTTGCTGGTACGGGGCAGGTTGCTGGTACAAGGCAGGTTGCTGGTATGGGGCAGGTTGCTGGTATTGCATAGGAGGGGAAGGGGGACAGTGGCTGGAGGGGGGGCAGGTGTGGGAGGAAAAACCGGGGTGGGTGGAGGGGCTTGGGAGCTTACCTGCGCTAGAGCAGAGTGGCACGAATACATTACATTGCATCTGCTGGTCAGGAGATAGCTTATCCATGCGCTCGAGTACTGACTGGAAAAATGTGTGGTTTGGAGATATACTTGCATCTGAATGCATCCTAACCAGAAGTGTGCACAACTCAAGAATACTGTTATTGATCAAATTAAATCCTGCGGTCATTTGCTCAGACAACAGTTTCAGACAGTTCTGGAAGGATGCATTCAGATTTAAGAACTCGGGCACATAGCTCTTTTTCTGACCCCTCTGGCGTTGCGGCCCAGAACCCACAGGTGTACTAGAGGTGGCAGCGGCAGAGGGATGGGGTAAAGGAAAAGCTATATTCTCATCAACAGATTCATGCAATGCAGTCGGCCACAATGCTCCAGCGCTGGTGGCTGGGACTGAGGAATCAGACGTGAGGGAAGGCTGGGAAGGTGCAGATGCTCCGGGACTGTCGAAGTGTCCCTCGGTGGTGGACTCCTGAGGGATCGCCCCAGAAGAGTTCAACACTGCAGGCTCCCAAGTGCTGCTGATGGTGCTGTGGAATAAAGAGAAAAAAATATAATTAATATATTGATATTGCATGGCCCTGGCTGAAACTCAAAAACATTTTTAGACATGTAAATATTTTTTATTAAATGTGGTGAGTAATATTTACCTTCTGCTCACCATCGCTGACCGGAGGAACAACAGGGCGTTCGCATATTTATAAATGCTTCTGTGTCCTCCAGATCCACTTGGGGCATGCATCTCTTTGTTGAACTCCTTCTTGAAGCGATCCCTGATTGACTGCAGCTGCTTGACAATTCTCTCACCTGAAAAGTGAAAGCACAAATTGGTTAGTATACACTATACATCAGTGTTTCCCAAACTCCAGTCCTCTTGGCCCCCATGGGTCGTTTTCAGGATTTCCTTAGTGTTGCACACGTGAGAGAATTCCTGATGTCTTGATGATACTTCCACCATCTGCGCAATACAAAGGAAATCCTGAAAACATGACCCGTGGGGGCCACGAGGACTGGAGTTTGGGAAGCACTGCTTTACATCCAGCAACATAACTGAACTGTGTATACTTACGTGCTTGAATCTAAGCCCGAACATCGAGATCCTCCCAGTGGTCCACTAGTTGTTGACATATTTGCTCCCAGAGCCGACGGGTCACAATGATATCGGCATGGCGACGGTCCCCCTATGTCCCACAGGGCTCCCTCTCTCATATCAGATCGATGAGGATGTCTACATCCAGCCCGGCCTCCTCACCGTCCGAGTCAGGAGCACGCTGTGAAACCTGTTGAAAAAACAAAAACATTAGACTCAAAACAACAACAAAAAGTAGAAAAAACAAAAAAAGATACTTAGCCGATGGAGATCACCCTGCACTGATGCCGAAGACCCTGGGAGGCGCTTCAAGGACCTCTTGGCCGAGCACCAGATTCAGAAAACTATAAAAAAAAATGATGTGCTTGGATGAAGGCATATGTGTTGTGTGCAGTGTGATATCTGTAATTATCTTTTTTTATGTGGTGTCTGCATTGTGATGTCTGTACTAAATTGTTTTTTATGTGTTGTGTGTAGTGTGATGATGTGTTTCTGCGATGCATGCAAAAAACTTACCAATTGCGAACCCACTCCGGGTATCTCTCCACCCCTTCGCTCCTCATATGGAAGCACCTCTTCTGCTGCAGCTTCCTATTATACAAAAATTATCGATTAATATATTTATATATATATATATATATATATATATATATATATATATATACACACATTTTCAGGGGGGCATTTAAGCTTTATTGTTATAAGAGCACTTATGTGACCATCAAAAGAATACACAGGGCATCATTACTTTCTAAGGGTAAAATCTGGTCACTGGGAACTTGCACAGGGCATTAACATTTTCTAGGCGGACATTTTACCATCTAGAGGGCACGAATATGGATGGACACAAAATGGAGCACTGCTATTATGCCAAATAGCCGGTGCACTAAAAGGGACGACGTGCTCTGAGATGGCATATCAGAAATGGAGTGTGATATACCTAAATACATAAATAAAAACAAAACCCCAAAAATGTTTTTACCTCTAAACGCTGAT
This sequence comes from Oophaga sylvatica, assembly GCA_033576555.1. NCBI lineage: Eukaryota > Metazoa > Chordata > Amphibia > Anura > Dendrobatidae > Oophaga > Oophaga sylvatica. The sequence goes on from JARQOD010002326.1 coordinate 77,207, forward strand.
GACGTGAGGGCTCCCAGAAGAAGACATGTGCCTGACTGTCCTGGCTCTGCGGCTGCTGGCTGCTCTGCAGCTGCTGACTGCTCTGTGGCTCCTGGATGCTCTGAGGCTGCTGGATGCTCAGCGGCAGGACACGCTCTCGCGCTGGCCCCGCTCTGTTACTGTCCACTCTGTGGCTGGATGCTCTGTGGCTGGCTCCTCTGTGGCTGGATGCTCTGTGACTGGCTCCACTGTGGCTGGATGCTCTATGGCTGGCTCCTCTGTGGCTGGATGCTCTGTGGCTGGATGCTCTGTTGCTGGATGGTCTGTGGCTGGCTACTCTGTGGTTGGCTGGCTGCATGGAAATGGATGAGGGCCCCACTGGCATTGTTTATATGTTTCCTGAGGGCTGGCCAATTAGTTCTGAGCATGCTCAGATGTAAAAACCGGATCTGGCCACCTATCTGGCAACCGGATCCTTCTTTTTCCGGATCCGGAACATTCTGGCGCCCATAGACTTCCATTGTAGCAAAAAGCCGGAAGCGCCGTATCCGGCGTTGTCAGGTTTTTCGCCACAGATCCGGCAAAAAGCTGAAGAAATGGGAGGCCATGCTGCGCGATCCGGCGCTAATACAAGTCAATGGGAGAAAAACGGATGCGGCAGTAGAATTCGCTGGATCCGGTTTTTCAAAAAATAGCAGATCATGCCTGACGGAAAAAACCTGATGTGTGAAAGTAGCCTAAGATACTGTAAAAAAGAAGGAATATCAGACATGGGGCCACTGATATTCTGGATAAGAATACAGTAATTAACCAAAGCCAGTATAGATTTGAAGCAAATAACTCATGTCACACTAATCTAATTTCCTTCTATGATGGAATCACTGACTGGTGGATCAGGGAAATGCAGTAGATATAGTATATCTCAACTTCAGAAAAGCATTTGACAAATAATCTCATACTATCCTTATTGAAAAATTGACCAAGTGTGGGATTGACAAAGCAACTGTTAGGTGGATTCATAACTCAGTTAGCCAGTAGGTCCTATGAGGAATGGTTAAAGTGACTGGAAATGTTTAGCTTGTTAAAAAGAAGGCTAAGAGGAGACTTAATTGCTGTCTACAAATATCTGAATGGATGTCACAGTGTAGAGAGTTCATTCTTAGTCTCATTTGCACATGGAAACATGAGAAGCAATGGAATGAAACTGAAAAGGGAGAAAAGGGAGAAGATTCATATTAGTTATTAGAAAAAACTATTTGACAGTCAGGGTGATCAATGAGTAGAACATGCTGCCACGGGAGGTGGTGAGTTCTCCTTCAATGTAAGTCTTCAAACATAGGCCGGATAGACATCTGTCTGACATGGTTTAGTGAATCCTGCATTGAGCAGGGAGTTGGACTTGATGACCCCGGAGGCACCTTCCAACTCTAATATGATTTTATGATTCCATGATTCTATAAGATGTTTTGTTTATTCATTTGTATGCCCATTCACCTTTCAGGTTTGGCTTTGTATGCTTTCCCTCTGCTGGTTTTTCCTGGTGATAGTCTCATTTAGATGTCCAGCAATACTGCCGTTGTTTATGGCAGTCAGTGAAAGACCAGCTAGGGTTTATCTAGCTAGGATTTATCTCTCTGCTGATTATTCTTTTTACCCTGCACCTAACTTCTGCTTCTTTTTTAGCAGTTAGGCTGCATATTCTCTATCAGTACATACCTTATCTTTTAATTTTGTTTTTTTGTGGATTGTTTTAACAAACTCTGGTTTCTTCTTCTATCTAAGCTTTCCTTTTTTATGTAGGTAAATTGCACTCTGCTCTGCCCTATGGTTCCTTAAGAGGAACGTGAAGTGCTCGACTGCCTTTCAGGCAGCATAGTTCAAAGGTGACATAATTTATTCTGTTGTTAGAGCTATTCCAGCCCAGGAAACACTTGTGATTGCGGGGTCAGAATCTCTAGTCTGTAGAGGAACCAGTTGGTCAGCTCCAATTTTGCTTCGTGTTCAACCTAATTTATCATGTTAGTTGTTACACACTCATAACAGCATCTTGAAAACTTTTTCATGCTATGGCACTGTATTGCAAGAATATTAAAAAAGTTAAGGACAGTCAAAAAAAGAGAAAAAAAAAAACTAATTATTTTTCTTGGGCCACACAAAACATATTTATAATTATTAGTGATGAGCGAGCATGCTTGGAAGTACTCGATGCTTGCCCGAGCATCTCACTGCTCGAGATGTTTCGAGCTGGCCGAGTATTTCCGGGTTTGCTCGTCGGGAGCTCGTGTCCCTGCCCTGCATGTTTGGCGCTCTTTACAAAGCCATTCAACATGCAGGGATTGTCTGCCACACACTGTAATGCCGCAGCCACTTAGGTTTTGACATTACAGTGATTGGCTGGCCGCACAGCGTCATCAGGTCTATAGCAGACCGGGCGCCGCTC
>JARQOD010002327.1:0-79605 GCA_033576555.1 Oophaga sylvatica
GGATCTAAGTTCTTTATCCTTTGCTTTTTCCCCAAAACCCCCAAAAGGAAAATATTCCTTCCATGGATTTTTTTTGGGAAAAGTTTGAAATTTTTTTTTCCGTTGGAATTTTTATAAAAACTTTACACCCAAAAAAATTTTTAAAAATTTTGACATTTGGGTTTTTTCCCCCTTTTTCCCCCAAAACAGTTATGGTTTTTTTCCCTTTTTTTTTTTTTGGGGAAAAAAGGGGGGTTTTTTTAAAAAATGTAGTTTGTCATTGCGCCTCACCCCCAATATTTTTCGGGTTTTAAAAAATCTGTAGCATACCCCCCTGTTTTTTTTTTAAGTTTTTTTTTTCCTTTCTGCTACTCCTTTTTTTTTAAAGGTGTGTATGGAAAGTTTTCTGATGTTCTTTTTTTTTTTTCCCCCTTTAAAAAGTAGTCTTTTTTCGGGGGCCCTGTAAATTCACCTCCATTTTCCTTCTGAAAAAATTTGGGTTTCCCTTTAAAAAATTTTTTGTTCAAAAATTTTGTTACATAGTCTACAATTTTTAAAAAAAACCCCTTCATTTTTTTTTAAAATTAAAAGAAAGGGGGACTGTGTATCTTAAAGTGGTGGGTTAAAAAGTCAAATTTTTTCTTTTGCCTCCTAAAGTAAAAAATTTGGGGGGTTCGCATAGTCGTATCCCCCCAAAATCAATGGTCTTTCGCTTTTCATTCATTTTCTTTTGGTATAGAACCCCTTGTGGCTTTTTTTTTTTAAAAAATTTTTCACATCTTATTTTTTTTGAGCAATCTGTTTTTTTAAAAAACCTTTTTTTGTCAATTATTTTTCTCGGATTCCCTTTTATGTCCGGGTGCATGTCCAAAAACGCTTCCACTTTGAATTTTTTTTTGGGGTGATCTTGTTTTAAATACCTTCATCGGTTTCCTTTGGTTTCCCAAAATAAAAAAATTTTGTTCATCTGCCTTTTTTTTGGTTATTATTTTTTTTCCCTGCAATAACCCCCACACTCATTGTCTTTGAATTTTACTGTAATTCCTTTTGTGTTAAATTTTCACAGATAAAAATTTCCCCCTTTTCCATTTTTTGGAAAAAATTCAACACATTGTTTTTGCTTCCCACGGGGGGGGGGGGTCGGGGGGTGGAAAAACTTTTTTACTTCCAATGCTCCCCCCGCCGCCAGTCCCGACCCCCCCTGAGGCATGGGGCCCCCAAAGGTAGAAAAATGTGGACCCACTGGACCCGGAGGGGACCCCCGGGGCCCCCCCCGGGGGGAGGGGGAAAGGGGGGGGGACCGGGGTGTGGCAAACTGAGGGATGTGGGGAAGGTGGGGGCCCGCAGGACTAACCAAAACCCCCACAAAATTTTTGGTTTTAAGGGAAAAAAACCCCCAAAATTTACTTAAAGGGAAAAAAAGTACATAAAACAAACAAAAAGGGGGGGGCCCCCGATTCCGAAAACAAGAAGGGGGGACCCATTTTTGGGGGTAGACCCGTGTTGGGGGGAAACCCCCGGGGAAAATTTTTAAAATCCAGGGTTTTTTGGCACGGGCCCTTTTTTTTGGGGCCGGGCCCTCTCTCAGGGGCCTTTGGGGGAGCACAGGCTCGCCCGGAGAACTTTTTCACCGACCCCCCAAAAGACTTCAGACATGGCGGGTCATCCCGGGGGTTTTTTGGGAAAAACCCCAAACATCTCAAGGGCAAAAAATAGTATGGCCTCATCTCAGGCCTCGGGGTACACAGGCCCCAGCAGGGGGAAAAACGACACCGGGGCCCCCCAAAAAAAGTCAGACGATGGGGGGCCCTCAAGGGTTTATGAAGTCCCGGGTCATCGGCACGGGCTACGGCGGGGCCCCCCTTTCCCAGGCCTCAGGCGTAGCCCCGGGGCCCCCGCAGGAAACATCAGACACCCACCCAGGGGGTTTTTTCATCACAGGGGGGAAAACCAAAAGGGGGGGAAACCGGGGGGGAAGGCAGGGGTTTTTACGGGGGGGTGGGCCCAAAGGGAAAAATCTTGGGGGGGGCAGGTTTGGGCCCCCCGGGGTAGTGACCAGGGGGGTCTCTGGGACAGGGAGGGGGTTTTTACGGCAAGTGACCAGGGGGGGGCAGGGGTTTTTAAAGGGGGGGTGACCAGGGGGAAAAATTTTTTTCCCCGGGGGGTGACCAGGCAGGCAGGTTGTCACCCCCAAATGACCAGGGCAGGCCCCCCAAAAAAAAAAGGGTTTTTTCAGCAAGTGACCAGGGCGGCTGGTTGTCAAGCAAGTGACCAGGGACGGGTTTTTCCCCCCGCAAAATGACCAGGGCAGGCAGGTTGTCACGGCAAGTGACCGGCGTCTCCCGGGGGGGCCCCCTTTTTTACGGAAAGTGACCAGGGGAGTCCCGGACAGGGGAGGTTTCAAGGCAAGTGACCAGGGGGGTTTCCCCCGGGACAGGCCCGGGGGTTTTTACGACAAGTACCAGGGGTTCTGGACAGGCCCCCTTGTCCGGCAAGTGGGGGAGGCAGTTCTAACAGGGGTTGTCACAGTTTAATTTTTCCCGGGGTCTCTAACAGGGGGGGATATACACCTGATATGGTGGCCTCCGGTAAAAGGGGGGGAGGGCGGATGGCAGAAAAAAACCCCACCCATGAGCAGGCAAGGGGGCCCGGGGGCTCTGCAATTTTTGGGGGGAAAAAACCGGATGGAGCTGCAGGCAGATGGGGGGGTATCGCTCCTTGGGGGAAAAAAAGGGAAGGCCCCCGGGGGGGTTGCAGATGACGTCCGAACCCCCCTTTTAAAGGGAAATTTCAGCGGATGGCAGGGGGGGAAAAAAAACAGGGGGCGGGGGGGTAACTGGAATCGGAGCTGAAAGGCTGGGGAAAAATTGATGCACGGAAAAAAGGAAAAAAGGATTGGGTTCAGGAGTCAGGAAAAAAAGACAGGAACACGGACTGGGTCCCCGGGGGGCCGGGGAAAAAGGGGCCGGGGGAAAAAGGGTTGAATCACAGGAACACGGACTGGAACAAAGGCCTCGGAACCCCCGGACATCTGGCACCCATCACAGGCTCCGGACATCGGGGAATGAAACGGCCCCCATCCGGGGGTCAGGGGGGGGGAAAAGGGGGGGATCCGGACCCCCCCGGAAAATGGTCGTTTTTGGGGGTCGGCATCACCCCTGGGAAAAAGGTTGGATCCGGGCCCCCTTTTGGGAGCGAAAACCGGGAAAAAAAAACCCCGGGTCTGGTGCAAGCCCCCCCCCGGCTCAAAGGGAAAAGGGCCCCCGGGGGGGCACAAGGCCGAGCACAGGTAACAGAAAATCAGCACCACCGGACTTTTTCTTCCAAAATGAACTCAGGTTTATAGCAAGGGGGCACAGTCACTGGCACAGGGTTTTTTGGGCACAGCGGGGTTTTTGGGAAAATAACACAGAGGAACAGTTCAAAAGTCGGGAACGGATCGTCCAAGATGGGGGTTCGGTTTTTAGACACACCAAAAAGGCCTGGGGTAACACCCCAGGAACGGCGATGGGTAATCACCCCCCAATAGGGGGAAAACAAACAAATTTCCCCGATTTTCGGGAAACCCGGGTTGTCCAGGTTTTCGGGGAACAAACCAGCAGGAACGGGAATCATCCCAGATAAAAACCTTCGGGCAGGAGCTAACAAAAACCACATACGGCATTGGGGGATTCGTGGGGTTTTCAATCAAGCTGGGGAAAACCCCAAAATGGGGCAAAAGGAAAATTTTATATAACTGCTTCCAGCGTTGCTGGACAAAATTTCTAGAAACCCACCCAATCCACAAAAAGAAAAAGGTTGGGCCCCCCCCCATGCAGAGCCAACAAAAAAACCCACAGGGGGAACCCAAAATGCTGCCCAAACGCAGTAATCTCACCACTGAGGATTTGCAAAAAAAAAAGGGGGTTTCACAGAATCAGAACCCACTGCCGGAAGCAAAGCACGGGCCCCCCAAGTTTTTTACCGCAGACCGGAACGGGCAGCTCCAAAGGAAAACAACATCCCCCCACTGGTTGGGGGAAAGGAAAAAGGGGGTTAAGAAAAAAAACAAAGAAAAATGCAAAAAAAAGTACGCAAACCGGTTTTTCAACAATCCTTTAAGTATTTTGATTTTCCGAACTTTTTAAAAAAATTTTTTGCCCCCTTGTCGATCCTTCGGGGGTTTTTTTTGCTTCCATCTGCAAGATAAATTGGTTTTTTCTTAAAAAAATCAAATCAGTAAAGAAATTCTTTCACTTGTCATAACTCTTGCTCCCAATCAAAAAACCCCAACCAAGTGAAATTCTTCCCCTGTTTTTTAATGGCCCTTTTCCAATTTCAAACAAATCCGAAATTGTGTTTTTTACTTTCGTGTATGCTTTTTATGTTGTAATTTTTTTTGTTCTGCTTTCCTTGACAGTCTTTCTTTAAAAGACCTTTTTTTTTCCTGAACATTTTCTTTTCTCTTTTTTTTATTTTTTTTTTAAATTTTTGTTTTTTTGGCATTTTTCCGCCCTTTTTTTAGTAAAAACTTTTTTTGTTTTTTTCTTCTCTTTTTAAAACTATTAGTCTTTTTTTTACAAAATTAATTTAATGTCTTTTGGTTCGCTCAAGGGCATTTATCAGGCGTATGTGAATTGGAAAAATCAAAAACAATATAGCTTAAGACTTTTTTTAATGTCTTCACCAATAATTTACTTGATTTTAATTCCCCTTGAGAAAATGTGCCCTTTTCAAGGTCATTTTTACTCTATCTCATACGAAAGCTTTTTTAAAAAAAAAATTTTTTTATTCAAAAATTCTTTCTACAGTTTTTAATGCTTTTTCCCATTCCTTTTACTGTTTCTTCATTTCTTTTTTGTATTAAATTTTGCTTTCCCTAATAACTAAGGGGGTCTCCTTGTCTTTCTTTTTACCCTGTCTTTATCTTTTTTGGTCTTTCTGTAAAAATTACTTTTCCCAAAACCTCCGATAACAACATCTCTCTTTAAATTTCCTAAATATAATTTTCCCCAATATTTCTACTGTAATTTTGTTCTTGTTTCATCATTTTTAAACTTAAATTTTTTTGAGGTTTTACAAGAATTTCCTGCTTTTTCTTTTTTTTTTTTCTTTTTTGATATTTTTTATATGTTGCCCCTTTTTTAATTCTCTGAATTTTAACCATCCAGGGGGATGAAAATTTCCTTTTTTACTTTTTTATCTGGTTTTTTTTCCTGTTTTTTAATTATCGGGTTCCCGTTTTTTGGGGTTTTAAACCGCGATCCTTTGCTGGGCTTTGTGTTCCCGGGGGGTTTGTGTTGGTACTGGGGGGCTGGGCCCATAAACCTTCGCAGAGGGCAAAATTCTTTTCGTCGGGGCTACCTTCCAAGCTTAGCAGCAAGATATCTTGATAAAAGTATTTACTTCATACTGGTAAAAAAGAATAAATTTTGTGCACACATCCTGGGGGAAAAAGAAAAAAGGAAAAAAAGGTAAAACAACCAAAAACAACAAAAATTTCCCCCCCCCAATTCCTCATTAAAGTTACACACTTTCGCCATTGCGTTGGTAGTATAAATTTTCCCCTTTTTTTTTTGTCCCAATCTGTTTCAAATGCCAAAATATGGGGGCCCTTTTTATCTGTTTTAAGGGGTTAAGGAAGACCTTTTAAAAAAACTAGTTCAAACCCTTCCTAAAACCAACCTGCCCTAAAAGTTTTTTCCAGAGGAAGGGAAAAAAAAAAAAAAAGTGGGGGAAAAAGTAAGTACACATTGGGGGAAAAAAATTTTCCTTCCCACCCACAAAATGGCAATCGACTACTCCTTGGCAACCAATTCTAGGGCTAGGGGAAATGCCTGTAAAATTTCTTTTCAAGAAAAGGGGTCCGTCCCCTTTTTTAAAATTTTTGTAGGGGGAACACTCAATTCAAAATTAAGGGAAGGTTCCTGTCCCTGCTTTAAAGAAAAAAATCCCCCGGGGTTATTATACCCCAAATTTTTTTTCCTCCAAATAAGGGGGCCCCCTTTCCCTGCACAGCTAAAGTAAAAAGATCTTAAAACTTTGTACTGTCCCCTTTATATTTAAACTTTTTAAAAAAAACCCCCCCCAAGCTTTGTTTCCCAAACTAAATAACCCCAATTTTAAAAAATTTTCCCCCGGTATTGCGACCCCCATTTTCTAATAAGGGGCCTCTTCTCTGCACCCCTCCAGTTCAGCTTTCTTTCTTTTACCCCCGGGGACCACCCTTTTTTAACATCCCATTATTTTTTTGCCTTGGCAGCAGCTGCCTACATTGGCCCAAATGTTTTGTCGTCCACCCAACAAAAGGTTTTTTTTATGACAGTTTTTTCCCTGTTTAAAAATTAGAATAATTTTTTGTTTTTTCTAACCCCGGCTGACCTTAAAAGACGCTTCCCAAAAGGCGGGGGGGCCCGGGGCAGGCAATTTGCCAGCTAGCCTCTCCCCCCCCCCAGTCCACGACGACGTGGGCATGGGTCCCAGATGATAAAGTGGACCCCCTGGACCAGGGGGGAACCCCGGCCGCCGGGGTGGGAAAAAGGGACGACGGGGTTTCCGGGGGAGCTGAGCATGGGAAGGGGCGACCTGCAACTAAAAAACACCCCCCAAAAATTCGGGTAAGAAAAAAAAAATTTACTTAAAAAAACACAGAACAAAAACAAACAAAACCGGGCCCCTTCCCCCGCCCCATCAGAAAGGTAAAAAACTCGGGATCACAGACGAGTGCGGGGACATCGGGGGTAATGCAGCCCAGGGTTATCGCAGGGCATTTTGGCGGCCCCCTCTCTCTGGCCCCTTGGCGAGCACGGGTCCCCCGGGGGGGAAACATCAGACACCGCCCCCCAGACAATTAAACATGGGGGGGTCATCAGGTTGATGAAGTCCAGGATCATCTGGAAAGGGCCCCACTGTAAAAGGGCCTTCTCTCAGGGCCCCAGCGAGCACAGGGTCAGCAGGAGAACATCAACCCCCCACCCCCGGCGACTCATCACAGGGTAGACCAAGGAGGAAGGGGCAGGCCCCGGGTTTCCGGCAATACCCAAGGAGGCCCCGGGGGAGGAGGTTTCACAAAAAAGTGACCAGGCAGTCTTGGCAGGCAGGTTTTTTTCCCCAAAAGACCGGGCAATTCTGGGGGAAAAAAGTTTTCACGGGAATGACCCGGAGGGGTTTTTCACGGCAAGTGACCAGGCAGGGGGTTTTCCCCGCTGGGGCCCGGCACAATTTCACGGCAGTGACCGGGGAGGAGGGTTTCACGGAAATACCCAGGGAGGGGGTTTTTACGGAATGCCAGGGAGGTTTTCACGGAAGTGCCAGGCAGTCTTTTGGGGGAGGGGAGGGTTTCACAAAGTACCAGGGGATTTCCCGGGGCGGGAGGTTTTTCCGGGGAATACCAGCCTCTAGAAGGCAGGGGTTTCCAGTAAGTACCACAGTCTCAGAAGGCAGATAAAAAACCTTTTTTTTGGGGGGGCCCCAGGGAGCCCCCAGTCATGCAATGGGTGCTCCCGGTTTTGCGGCAAGAGCCGGGGGCTCGCGATGATCCGAACTTCCTGGAGCTGCAGTAGAGGCAGATATCGCTCCAGGGACGGCCCCAAAGCCGGGGTCTCGCGATGACGTCCGAACCTTGGGGAAGGAAGGGGGACGGGGGGGGGGCAACGGCAACCGACAGGTAACACATAACTGGAATCAGGAGTGATGGCCCCAACAGAGTTTGCGCACAGGAAAACAGGAACCCCGATTGGACTCAGAGAGTCCGGAAAAGAAAGGAACCCGGGCGGGGGTAGGGTCAGGAACACGGGGAGGAAATGGGTTAACAAGGAACACGGACTGGGAACAGGCCTCGGCCCGGACATTGGCACCGTAGGGAGGGGTCCGGCAATTTTGGAATTCCGGGGTCCCCAGGGAAGAAGGTGCCGGAAAAAGGGAAAGGGGGGGGGGCGGGGAAAGCATCAGGCCGGTCTCAGGGGTAGGAACCGGGGATGGGGCGCCCAAAAGGAAAAACCCCGGGGTTGGGCAAGCCCCCCGGCCAACGGGACCCGGGGGTTCAAAGGCTGAGCAAGAGAACGAAATCAGCACACCCGGACTCCTCCCCCAAGATGAAATGTTTTATAGCAAGGATTACAGTCCGGGACGGGTAGGAACACAGGGTTTTTGGGGAAAAACACAGAGGGCACAGTTCAAAATCTTAAAGGGTCCCCTTAAATCAGGGGTTTTTTAATTAACACAGCAGGAAACCGGATATACAGCCTCCAGGAAAGGCGATTGGGGAAAAAGCCCCCGATAGGCGGAAACACAAGAACAATTGACTTTTGGACCGGGTTTTCCGGATCAGGGAAAAAGAACAAAAGGGGAAAGGGGAAACGCTTCCAGAGCTATCAAATTTAAGGGGAGGGGGAACACACAACCCAAGGGGAGGTTCAGGGGTTCGTGTGGATTTTAAGTGAAGCTCCCCGGGAACGCCCACTAGGGGGGGAACTTTATATTGACTGCTTTAAGGGTAGGCTGGAGCGTAAATTTTAGTAAAAAAACCCAATCCACTAAAAAAAGACGGTGGGGCCGCGCCCCCATTCGAGCCAGACAGCACAACAAGAGGGGGAACCCAAAAGGGGGGCTGCCAAACCACGCAGTAAGGTCATGCACCACGCGGGACTTTTCAAAATACGGGCGGGGTTTAAAAGCAAATCAGGGCCGCCATCGGGGGTCATAAACGGGGAGCCTACCCAAATACGGGGACGCAGCAGAGCCGGGAACTGAGCAGCATCCATATAGGTAACAGACAACAGTATCCCAGCTGGTTAGGGGGAAAGGAGCAAAAGGGTTAATGCAAAAACATGCAAAGTAACGCTGGAAAACAAAGTACAGACAATACCAGCGTTACACCTTACATTTATCCCCATTAAAGCTCATTTGCCATTTATCAGCCCAAGCTTCTAGTTTACATAAATCCTCCTGTAATATAAAATTATCCTCCTCTGTATTTATTACCCTGCAGAGTTTAGTGTCATCTGCAAATATTGAAATACTACTCTGTATGCCCCCTACAAGGGCATTAATAAATATGTTAAAGAGAAGCGGCCCCAATACTGACCCCTGTGGTACCCCACTGCTAACCGTGACCCAGTCCGAGTGTGCTCCATTAATAACCACCCTTTGTTTCCTATCCATGAGCCAGTTCTTAACCCACTTACACATATTTTCCCCTATCCCCATTGTTCTTATTTTTTGTATCAACCTTTTGTGTGGCACCGTATTAAATGCTTTTGAGAAGTCCATGAACACCACGTCACTGCGTTCCCTTGGTCCAGTCCGGAACTTACCCCTTCATAAAAGCTTATCAGATTAGTCTGACAAGAACGGTCCCTTGTAAACCCATGCTGATACTGTGTCATGAGGTTATTCAGCCTCAGATACTCCAATATAGTATCCCTTAAAAAACCCTCCAGGATTTTACTCGCAGTAGATGTTAAGCTCACTGGCCTATAATTTCCAGGTTCAGTTTTTGCCCCCTTTTTGAATATTGGCACCACATTTGCTATACGCCAGTCCTGTGGTACAGACCTCGTTATTATGGAATCTTTAAAGATTAAAAATAATGGTCTATCTATGACTGTATTTAATTCCTGCAGTACTCGGGGGTGTATCCCATCTGGGCCCGGGGATTTGTCAATTTTAGTGATCTTTAGACGCCGCCGTACTTCCTGCTGGGTTAAGCAGATGACATTTAATGGAAAATTTTTTTTATCACTGATCATGTTATCTGTCATGGGATTTTCTTGTGTAAATACAGTTGAAAAAAAGTCATTTAGCATATTGGCTTTTTCCTCATCCTCATCCACCATTTCACCCAGATTATTTTTAAGGGGACCAACACTATCATTTTTTAGTTTCTTGCTATTTATGTAGTTAAAGAATATTTTGGGATTATTTTTACTTTCTCTGGCAATGAGTCTCTCTGCCTCAATCTTTTCTGTCTTGATTTGCTTTTTACAGAATTTATTCAGTCTTCTGTATTTATTTAATGCCTCATCACTACCTACTTGCTTTAATTCCCTAAACGCTTTTTTTTTTGTCACTTATTGCGCCCCTTACTGCTCTATTTAGCCATAGTGGTTTCCTCTTATTTCTAGCATGTTTATTCCTATAGGGTATATATTGTGCACAGGTCCTATTCAGGATACTAATAAACGTCTCCCATTTTCTTTGTGTATTTTTATGTCTCAGGATATCGTCCCAGTTTATTGCACTAAGATCATCTCTCATCCGTTGGAAATTTGCCTTCCTGAAGTTTAGTGTCCTTGTAACCCCTCAACTACACATCTTATTAAAGGATACATGAAAACTTATTATTTTGTGATCACTATTACCCAAGTGACCCCCAACCCTTATATTTGATATGCGGTCTGGCCTGTTGGTTAATATTAGGTCTAGCAGTGCCCCCCCTCTTGTTGGGTCCTGAACTAGTTGTGAAAGGTAATTGTCTCTCATAGTTGCCAAAAACTTATTACCTTTGCTGGAACTGCATGTTTCTGTTCCCCAATTTATTTCAGGGTAGTTGAAATCCCCCATAATAATGACTTCTCCTTGAGCCGCTGCTTCATCTATTTGCTTTACGAGTATATTCTCTGTTGCTTCCATTATTTTAGGAGACTTATAACAAACCCCTATCAGTAATTTATTATTTTTTCCCCCTCCCCTTATCTCCACCCACAGAGACTCTACATCTTCATTAGATTCACAGATATCACGCAGGATGGGTTTTAACCCCTTAAGGACAGAGCCATTTTGCAGCTTAATGACCGGGCCAATTTTTACAATTCTGACCACTGTCATTTTATGAGGTTATAACTCTGGAACGCTTTAACGAATCCCTCTGATTCTGAGACTGTTTTTTCGTGACATATTGTACTTCACGTTAGTGGTAAAATTTCTTTGATATGACTTGTGTTTATTTATGAAAAAAAACGGAAATATGGCGAAAATTTTGAAAATTTAACAATTTTCAAACTTTAAATTTTTATGCCCTTAAATCAGAGAGATATGTCACACAAATTTCTTAATAAATAACATTTCCCACATGTCTGCTTTACATCAGCACAATTTTGGGACCAAAATTTTTTTTTGTTACGAAGTTATAAGGGTTAAAAGTTGACCAGCGATTTCTCATTTTTACAACACCATTTTTTTTTAGGGACCACATCACATTTGAAGTCACTTTGAGGGATCTATATGATAGAAAATACCCAAAAGTGACACCATTCTAAAAACTGCACCCCTCAAGGTGCTCAAAACCACATTCAAGAAGTTTATTAACCCTTCAAGTGCTTCACAGGAGCTGAAGCAATGTGGAAGGAAAAAATTGACATTTAACTTTTTTTGCAAAAGCTTTACTTCGGAACCAAGTTTTTTTATTTTCACAAGTGTTAAAAGAAAAAATTAACCACAAAATTTGTTGTGCAATTTCTTCTGAATACTTCGATACCCCATATGTGGGGGTAAACCACTTTTTGGGCGCGTGGCAGAGGTCGCAAGGGAAGGAGCGCCGTTTGACTTTTTCAACGCAGAATTGGCTGAATGCCATGTCGCGTTTAGATAGCCCCTGATGTGCCTAAACAGTGGAAACACCCCACAAGTGACCCCATTTTGGATACAAGACCCCTTAAGGAACTTATCTAGATGTGTGGTGAGAACTTTGAACCTCCAAGTGCTTCACACAAGTTTATAACCTAGAGCCGTGAAAAAAAAAAAATTTTTTTTTCCACAAAAATGATCTTTTCACCCCAATTTTTAATTTCCCAAGGGTAATAAGACCACAAAAGTTTTTGTGCAATTTGTCCTGAGCATGCTGATACCCCATATGTGGGGGTAAACCACTTTTTGGGCGCACGGCAGAGGTCGCAAGGGAAGGAGCGCTGTTTGACTTTTTCAACGCAGAATTGGCTGGATGCCATGTCGCGTTTAGAGAGCCCCTGATGTGCCTAAACAGTGGAAACCCCCAACAAGTGACCCCATTTTGGAAACTAGACCCCCTAAGGAACTTATCTAGATGTGTGGTGAGCACTTTGAACCTCCAAGTGATTCACACAAGTTTATAACGTAGAGCCGTGAAAATAAAAAATCATATTTTTTCCACAAAAATGATCTTTTCACCCCAATTTTTATTTTCCCAAGGGTAACAAGACCCCAAAAGTTTTTGTGCAATTTGTCCTGAGCATGCCGATACCCCATATGTTGGGGTAAACCACTTTTTGGGCGCACGGCAGAGGTCGCAAGGGAAGGAGCTCCGTTTGACTTTTTCAACGCGGAATTGGCTGGACGCCATGTCGCATTTGTAGAGGCCCTGATGTGTCTAAACAGTGGAAACCCCCCACAAGTGACCCCATTTTGGAAACTAGACCCCCTAAGGAACTTATCTAGATGTGTGGTGAGCACTTTGAAGCCCCAAGTGCTTCACAGAAGTTTATAACGCCCGGGCGTGAAAATAAAAAATCATATTTTTTCCACAAACCTGATCGTTTAGTCCCCAATTTTTTATTTTCACAAGGGTAACAGGAGAAATTGGACAACAAAAGTTGTTGTACAATTTGTCCTGAGTATGCTGATACCCCATATATGGGGGGGGACCACTGTTTGGGCGCACGGCAGGGCTTGGAATGGAAGCAGCACCGTTTGACTTTTTCAAACCAAAATTGGCTGGAATTGAGATTGGACACCATGTCGCGTTTGGAGAGCCCCTGATGCGCCTAAACAGTGGAAACCCCCCACAAGTAACACCATTTTGGAAACTAGACCACCTATGGAACTTATCTAGATCCGCTGTGAGCACTTTGAACCCCCAAGTGTTTCACAAAAGTTTATAATGCCTGGGTGTGAAAAAAAAAAAAAAAACAATTTTCCACAAAAATGATTTTTTAGTCCCAAATTTTTGATTTTTCACAAGGAAATTGGACCCCAAAAGTTGTTGTCCAATTTGTCCTGAGTACGCTGATACCAAATATGTCGGGGGGGAAACTGTTTTGGCGCACAGCAGGGCTTGGAAAGGAAGTAATAACGTTTTGGAATGCAGACGTTGGTGGGGGTCATGTTCCGTTTGCAGTGCCCCAGATGAGCCTAAACAGTGGAAAACCCCCACAAGTGACCCCATTTTGGAAACTAGACCCCATAAGGAACTTATCTAGATCTGTGGTGAGCACTTTGAACCTCCAAGTGTTTCACAAAAGTTTATAATGCCTGGGTGTGAAAAAAAAAATCAATTTTCCACAAAAATGATTTTTTAGTCCCAAATTTTTGATTTTTCACAAGGAAATTGGACCCCAAAAGTTGTTGTCCAATTTGTCCTGAGTACGCTGATACCAAATATGTGGGGGGGGGAACTGTTTTGGCGCACAGCAGGGCTTGGAAAGGAAGTAATAACGTTTTGGAATGCAGACGTTGGTGGGGGTCATGTTCCGTTTGCAGTGCCCCAGATGAGCCTAAACAGTGGAAACCCCCCACAAGTGACCCCATTTTGGAAACTAGACCCCTTAAGGAGCTTATCTAGATGTGTGGTGAGCACTTTGAACCCCCTAGTGCTTCACAGAAATTTATAAACGCAGAGACGTGAAAATGAAAAATCATTTTTTTTCTCAAAAATGATTTTTTTAGCCAGCTATTTTTTATTTTCCCAAGAATAATCGGAGAAATTAGAACCCCAAAATTGGTGTGCAATTTGTCCTGAGTACGCTGATACCCCATATGTTGGGGTAAACCACTGTTTGGGCGCACGACAGGGCTCGGAAGGGAGGGAGCGCCATTTGACTTTTTGAACGCCACATCGTGTTTGGAGACCCCCTGATGTGCCTAAATAGTGGAAATCCCTCAATTCTAGCTCCAACCCTAATCCCAACACACCCCTAACCCTAATCCCAACCCTAATCCCAACCCTAATTCCAACCCTAATTGTAACCCTAACCTTAATTATAACCTTAATTATAACCCTAACCCTAATTGTAACCCTAACCCTAATTCTAACCCTAATTATAACCCTAACCCTAAGGCTAGGTTAATTTTGCGTTTTACCAGCCCGTTCAACACATAGCGTTTACGGGCTGGTAATAGTATAGCATAACGCGATCGCATTATGCTATACCCGCTAGCGCAGAGGAATCAGCAGATGATTCATCTGCGCTAGCGGTGACGGAGCCCAAACGCTGCAGCCCGCGTCCGAGGCTCCGTCACTGAATGATGGCACGTCGCAAACGCATGCCGCTTTACGGCATGCGTCGCGATGCGCCCTCAAATGGGGGTGAATGGCAGCGTTAACGGACTGCGTTACACCGCGTTATACCGCGGTGTAACGCAGTCCGTCTAACGGACTGCCATAACGCAGTATGAACCCAGCCTAACCCTAACGCTAATTATAACCCTTACCCTAAGGCTGCTTTCACACTTCCAGCGGGCGCCTGTCGGCGCCCCCGGCATTTTGCCGCAGCGCCGCATCAGAAAACTTGATGCGCCGCCGGCAGCCGCATGCGGTTTTTGCCGGATGGTTTCTGATGCCCGGAGACATCAGAAACCATCCGGCAAAAACAAAAAACGTTACATGCAGCGTTTTGTCCGGCCGCCGCAATGTACATTTGCGCCGCATCCGGACAAAACCGCATGCAACGCATTGACATGCGGCGCCATCCGGCGCTAATACAAGTCAATGCAAAAAAAACGCATGCGGCGCATCAGATTTTCTGATGCGGCGCTGCGGCTAAATGCCGGGGGCGCCGTCAGGCGCACACCGGATGTGTGAAACCAGCCTAATGCTAACCCTAACCCTAATTATAACCTTAACCCTAATTATAACCCTAACCCTAATTATAACCCTAACCCTAACAGAAAAATGAAAAGAAATATAATTTCTACTTTTTATTATATGTCCCTAACTAAGGGGGTGATAAATGGGGGGGTTATGTACTGTTTTTTTTATTTTGATCACTGTGATAGTTTATCACAGTGATCAAAATGTACTTTTATGAGAATGAATGAAAAAAAATTTGAATCTGCCGCCAAAGCAGATCGGCGGGCGCACTGCGCATGCGCCCGCCATTTTTTTTTGCAGGGAGAAGAAGCCGGGATCCTGGGGCCTGCGGGAGGACGGAGGACACCGGTAAGTATATGGGGGGCGATCGGGGTACCGGGGGACCCTCATTTTCTCCCCTCTGATGTGCGATCACATCAGAGGGGAGAGAAATCATTTTTTTTTTTTTTTTTTTTTTTTGCGATCGCGGCTATGCTTGCATAGCCGCGATCGCAACACCGGGATCGGTGAATACCGACCCGGAACATGTTCTCTGGGGTCTCGGCTACCCCCGGTAGCCGAGACCCCAGAGAATATTTGCCCATCCCCCCACCAGCACAGCGGCACATAGCGGCGGGCGCACTGGGCATGCGCCCGCCATTGTCTTAACGGCGCCGGCACCGGGGGACACCGGAGGGCCCGGGGGCCACATGGATCTTATTGGGGGCCACATGGGGGTCCTGGGGACCCTTTTTCTCTGTCCTCTGATGTCCGATGACATCAGAGGACAGAGAAATTAAATGGCACAACTTTTTTTTTTTTTGTTGTTGCGGTCGCCGTTATAGGGTTAATAACGGCGATCGCAACATCGGTGTCGGTAAAAACCGACCCGATTCATGTTCTCTGGGGTCTCGGCTACCCCCGGTAGCCGAGACCCCGGAGAAAATGCGCCTCTGGGGGGGCGCTATTCACTTTTTCCACAGCGCCGTTAATTAACGGCGCTGTGGTTTAAGTACCCTTAATGACCGCCGTTAAAAGGCGTATCGGCGGTCGTTAAGGGGTTAAGGATGATTTTACATATAAACACACACCCCCACCTCGCTTATTTTTACGGTCATTTCTAAACAGACTATAGCCCTGTAAATTAACCACACATTCGTGGCTCTCATCCAGCCAAGTCTCAGATATCCACACCATGTCATAATTATGTTCCAACAAAAATAATTCTAATTCCGCCATTTTGTTGGTGAGGCTTCTGGCATTATATAGGCCCATCATACACTAGAGCATTATAAATGGGGTCTGTTGTGAATGGGCTTGAGATGTGTTCTGAGCAGAGGCTCCCTCTGGTGGTTACAAGCGGTACTGGTCTGTTCAGTGAAGATTGTGAGGATTGGGAATCAGGTGTTACTGACTGGTCTTATATAAGGGAGTCGCCTTCCCATCAGGGTTGCCGGTGATCAATTGTTCTGGTCTCAATCCTTGTTTCCTGTTTCCCTTGTAGCCTGCTGTGTCGTGTCTGCATCTCCTGCTAACAGATAAGACATTTTCTTCTTTTTGTTTTTGTGCTTGATTTTTGCATTTTGTCCTGCACTTCTGTGGGGGCCTTCAGGGTCCCCTCCGGGGGCTTTTGCCCTCTCAGTTTAGTTCAGCCACTGATGTTTGTACTTTTGCTTTTCCAGTTTTTTCAGTGGCTGCTGTTTTGATTTTTGTTACACCAGAGAACTAATTTAGGTGGTAGAGGTCATGTGATCTCAGGTGTTTTTGAAATTAGTAGAGTTGGTGCTTTTCAGGGTTTTCTGGGATTGCAGTAAGTACCCTTCCTATCCTTTTCTATTTAGTTAGTTTGGGCTCCAACGTTTGCTCATACTATTTTCTGTCTGTGTCAGTATTTCTTCTTGTCTAACCGCCATTACATGTTTGGGGCTTTCTATTATCTTTGGGTTCTGCTCCGGGGCAGATAGCTTTCCTATTTCTATCTTTAGGTGTAGTTAGTTTCTCAGGCTGTGACGAGGCATCTAGGACCAACGTAGGAACGCTCCACGGCTGCCTCTAGTTGTGGTGGTTAGTCAGGGTACTGCAATCTCATAGATTCCAACTGCTCTGGTGTATTGCCTTTTTTACCTGCACTCCTCAGTTACCGAAACATAACAGGGGTCCATCATACACTGGAGCATCATATATGGGGCCCATTATACACTGGAGTATCATATGAGGGTCCATTATATATGGAGCATTATATAGGCCCATCATACACTGGAGCATCATCCATGGGGTCCATCATATACTGGAGCATCATATGGGGCCTATTATATATGGCACATCATATGGGGCACATTTTATGTGGAGCATCACATGGAGCCCATTTTATATGGAGCATTATATATGGGGACCATTATATTTGGAGCATTATATGGGGCTCATCATAAACAGGAGCATCATATATGGGGCCCATCATATACTAGAGCATCATATGGGGTTCATTATTTATGGGGCATCATATAGGGCCCTTTATATATGGAGTATCATATGGAGCACATATGGGGCCTATTCTGTATGGAGCATTATATGGAGACCATTCTGTATGGAGCAATATATGGGGCCCATCATATACTGTATGGAGCTTTATATGTGACTCATTATACTGTATGGAGCCATATGTGGGGCTCATTATACTCTATGGGGACCGTCCTATACTGTATGGCACATTAACATCACAATAAATATATTGCCTAGATTATGTAGTACTTCCAAACATCAATAAATCCAAAAAGAAACATGGGAAGCTTTATCACCATAAAAGTACAAATTTTATTCAAAATATTTAAAATACATATGTGGATATAAAAATCCGAAATGGGGACAAAAATATGCAGAAGATTGCCCAAAACAGGTACAAGCAAGATAGAGATATTTTAATAGCACATATGTCTGTATTCCGTATTCAAAAGCCACATAGGCTAATTAGAAGAAAAATACCAGACAGGTTTCACCATATCTAATAGCATAAGTATAGCTAGAGACATCTCTAAAGCGAGTATACATATGTGCATAAAACAGTCGGAAAAATCATGAACTTGCTCCCCCACTAATAGTGCTAGCGTTATAATACCAATGTGCAAATGCAAAGTCCGCAGCAGGTGCTGTAATATATGCAAAAGTTTGCACTCAAATGCACAAAACGATTTGGAGTATATAGAAAATAAACTGCTAGTGGGAGACCATACCTGATAATAGCCCTGGCACCCCTGATGCGCGTTTCGCGTTAGCTTGTTCACAAGGGAGCGTTTTGAACAAGCTAACGCGAAACGCGCGTCAGGGGTGCCAGGGCTATTATCAGGTATGGTCTCCCACTAGCAGTTTATTTTCTATATACTCCAAATCGTTTTGTGCATTTGAGTGCAAACTTTTGCATATATTACAGCACCTGCTGCGGACTTTGCATTTGCACATTGGTATTATAACGCTAGCACTATTAGTGGGGGAGCAAGTTCATGATTTTTCCGACTGTTTTATGCACATATGTATACTCGCTTTAGAGATGTCTCTAGCTATACTTATGCTATTAGATATGGTGAAACCTGTCTGGTATTTTTGCTTCTAATTAGCCTACGTGGCTTTTGAATACGGAATACAGACATATGTGCTATTAAAAATCTCTATCTTGCTTGTACCTGTTTTAGGCAATCTTCTGCATATTTTTGTCCCCATTTCGGATTTTTATATCCGCATATGTATTTTAAATATTTTGAATAAAATTTGTACTTTTATGGTGATAAAGATTCCCATGTTTCTTTTTGGATTTATGTATGGCACATTATATGGGGACCATCAAATACTGGAGCATTATGTGGAGCTCATCATATACTGTATGGAACATTATATGGGACCAATTATGTATGCAGTGCCGGATTAAGGTAATGGAGGCCCCTAGACCGGTAAAATTTTGGGGGCCCCCCTCTCATCCATGCGCCACAGTCCCGCCAACTACACCTCAGCCCCACCTACAATGTGTCAGGACCCCACCCACTAAGCACCATAGCCCCGCCCACAGTAAGACCAACTGCTGTTTGTCAACAGTGCCTGAGAATCTTAAGGGTATGCCACACTAAACAGCGTCGCTAACGAGATCGCTAAAATACGTCACTATTTAGCGATCTCGTTCGTGACGCTAACGTGTGTGGCATGTAGCAACGACGTGGCCCCTGCTGTGATCTCGCTGATCGTTCACTAGAGTTCTGGACCGTATTTAGATCGTTGGCGTCCCGCTGGTGAGCCTATATCGCTGTGTCTGGCACCTTTTGTGAGCGATGTGCGCTGTTTTTTACATCGCAATGACCGTTAAAGTCGTTAATGAGATCGCTAACCGCTTTTGAGTCGTTAACGAGATCACTAAGTGTGGCAGCTACTAGAGACATTAAAACGACCACAAAAACGATCTCATTAGCTTGCGTCGTTATTGAGATCGCTAACGAGATCACTAAGTGTGGCAGTACCTTCAGTTGTTACTTGCGCATTTAGCACCTGAATGAGACAATGAGGCCTTAACAATACTGTAATAAAGTATTCTTAATAAAATAAAAAGCATATGTGCATCACAAGTCACAACACATCTGTATAACAGGGCACAGCATCAGACAGGCAGCAGATTTATCATTCGGGTAATCGGCCATGTTTTTCAACGGTGCAATTTTTCGTGGAAAATGCCCTTAACCCGGGAACAGCAGTGAGCAGGCGAAGCATCTGTCTAACTGGGCACAGTAGCAGGCATCAGAACCACCTCTTTAGCTGGAGACAGCAGGCAGGTATCAGAAGCATTTCTTACTGGGAATAGCAATAGGAAGGTATCAGAGCCAACTCCTTTACTATGTACAGAAGGCAGGTATCAGAAGTGTCTCTTACCTGGGAACAGTAGCAGGCAAGTGAAGCATCTGTCTAACTGGGCACAGTAGCAGGCATCAGAACCACCTCTTTAGCTGGAGACAGCAGGCAGGTATCAGAAGCGTTTCTTACTGGGAATAGCAACAGGAAGGTATCAGAGCCAACTCCTTTACTATGTACAGAAGGCAGGTATCAGAAGTGTCTCTTACCTGGGAACAGTAGCAGGCAGGTGAAGCATCTGTCTAACTGGGCACGGTAGCAGACGTATCTCTAACTGGGAACAGCAGCAGGTATCTGAACCACCTCTTTAACAGGACATAGCAGGCAGGGATCAGAAGCATCTCTAACTGGGAACAGCAGCAGTTATCAGAACCACCTCTTTAACAGGACACATCAGGCAAGTATCAGACGTGTCTTACCTGGGAACAGCAGTAGGCAGGCGATGCATCTGTCTAACTGGGTACAGCAGCAGGCAAGTAGCAGAAGCATCTCTGACTGGGCACAACTGGCAGGTATCTGAAGCGTCTCTAACTGGGCACAGCAGCAGGCAGGTATCAGAACCATCTCTAACTGGACACAGCAGGCGAGTATCAGAAGTGTCTCTTTAACTGGGCACAGCAGCAGGCAGGTATCAGAAGTTTCTAACTGGGCACAGCAGCAGGCAGGTGATGCATCTGTCCAACTGGGTATGGCAGCAGGCAAGTAGCAGAAGCATCTCTGACTGGGCACAACTGGCAGGTATCTGAAGCGTCTCTTTAACTGGGCACAGCAGCAGGGAGGTATCAGAACCATCTCTAACTGGACACAGCAGGCGGGTATAAGAACCATCTCTAACTGGACACAGCACACAAGTATCAGAACCATGTCTAATTGGACACAGCACGCAGGTATCACAAGCGTCTTTAAGTGGCTACAGCAGCAGGCGAAGCGTGTAACTGGGCACAGCGGCAGGCAGGTCTCTGTAACAGCTAAGACTACACTCAGTGAATTACTTGAAGTGGTCAATGATTTAAGTGGCCTTGAAGAACTCAAGTGTACAAGGGTGGGTAGGTAAATCCTATAAATAGATACCTGGCAAGTCTGGCTTGAATTCCGACAAGAAATTACAGCTACTGTTTAAAGAGAAACTGATATTTCAAATAATTTGTTGTAGGTGCAAAGAGCAACTGAAAGTGAATCTCGCACCAGAAAGTTACATGTATACGTGTCAGCAGGCCAGTGTAGGCCTGGTGTTATGGGCACCCATGGTACCTGCAATTTGTTGTTCAGTGCCTCCATGTCTCCGCTAGTGGGTCTGCAAACGTTTCCACGCTCTATTCAAATGCGAGCTAACTAATTTGAACGGGATCACATGTTGTACAGTGTGTTCCATTGCTTGTCTACTACACCCACCAGCCCTAATGCAGTGCATTAAATGCATGCCTCCATATATGTAACTTTCTGGAGCGAGATTCAGTTTCTGGTGCCGTTTGCACCTAGAACAAGTTATTTGACATGTCAGTTTCTCTATAAGAACCTAACAAAATTTTAAAATTGTACTCTTCTCAATTTGCTAGTAGTAAAGTCTTTCAGGATATCTTGGACGTCTATTTTTTGCAAGACATCATATTCAGTGGCCATAATGGCCAGGGCATTCAGTCGTTCTTGTGTCATTGAAGAGCGATGACAGTTTTTCACCAGTTTTAACTTAGAAAAGGTTCGCTCACCAGTAGCATTTGTGATCATGAGACACCGATAAATTCTTAAAGCTGTCATAACATTAGGTAACGTTGATTGCATCATGTTTTCAGAAATAAATTTGTAGGATTGTGATGCTGCTACTGTTTCTTCCGAATCTTCTAACTTGGACATGAAATACTTGAAATGAACCATTTCCTCTGCAAACTCCAACTCAATATCGTCAGGGTAATTCTCAGTGAATAGCTGGGCCGCTTGCTTAATTTCGGCATCTGTCTTTGATGGGAACTCCACAAGAAACCCAAATAAAGAATGTACTTTGTTATATGCTTCAAGACGGCTGCTAAGCTCTGCACATAACCTATCTAATATAGTTAGATACGTTTCAGTCTTGAATTTTGCTCTTCCAGTAAGGGTAACGTCTTCCGCGCCACCATCGTCATGATGTCTTTTTCTTATGCGCCCACGTCTGCTTTCATCAGCGTATGGTGCATCAATGATCTCTTCTGCCTTCCTCTCATAATCATCGAACATTTCTCTTTGTGACATTAGAAAACTGAGCAGTGATTTCAGAAGATTGACAGCTGTTTGAAGTTCGATTGTTTCTTTTTGCAGTGATTTGCTGACTGCGTTGATCCGGTCTAGAAATGCAGCCCAGAATCCTGCCATGATGACGTTTTCCTTTTTTGACAGGTCATTTAGCAGACATTTTGCCTCATGAATTGTTTCTGGCTTCTGGTTTACATCTTCAGAAATGACTTGCAAAGCCTTTTGAAAACTGCTGTAGCCTTGGGATAATGCCTTGGTTGCATCGGCCCTTGCACACTATCTTGTGCCACTCACTCTTTTTAAAACTAGTGGAGAGCTTTGGTGGCCTTCACCATCTTTTTGCTGAAGATTTTTCAGCATAACACCCCAACGGTAGTTTGATGCAGAGAAGAAGTTGTATATTGCTTGCACAAGCCCAAAAAATGAGATGGCCCCAGTGCAGCTTTCTGCAGCACATACTCCAACCAAATTGAGGGAGTGTGCTGCGCACGGAATGTAGTGTGCATGGTGATTAATCCTGGCAATATGTGCCTGAAGACTGTTGTGAATAGGCTGGAAATGAGTTCTGAGCAGAAGCTCCCTCTGGTGGTTACAAACGGTACTGGACTGTCCAGTGAAGATTGTGAGGATTGAGAATCAGGTGTTACTGACTGGTCTTATATAAGGGAGTCACCTTCCCATCAGGGTTGCCGGTGATCAATTGTTCTGGTCTCAATCCTTGATTCCTGTTTCCTTGGTAGCCTGCTGTGTCGTGTCTGAATCTCCTGCTAACAGATAAGACATTTTCTTCTTTTTGTTTTTGTGCTTGATTTTTGCATTTTGTCCTGCACTTCTGTGGGGGCTTCAGGGTCCCCTCTGGGGGCTTTTGCCTCTCAGTTCAGTTCAGCCACTGATGTTTGTACATTTGCTTTTTCCAGTTTTTTCAGTGGCTGCTGTTTTGTTTTTGGTTACACCAGAGAACTAATTTAGGTGGTAGAGGTCGTGTGATCTCAGGTGTTTTTGAAATTAGTAGAGTTGGTGCTTTTCAGGGTTTTTTGGGATTGCAGTAAGTGCCCTTCCTATCCTTTTCTATTTAGTAAGTTTGGGCCCCAACGTTTGCTCATACTATTTTCTGTCTGTGTCAGTATTTCTTCTTGTCTAACCGCCATTACATGTTTGGGGGCTTTCTATGTTCTTTGGGGATCTGCTCCGGGGCAGATAGCTTTCCTCTTTCTATCTTTAGGTGTAGTTAGTTTCTCAGGCTGTGACGAGGCGTCTAGGACCAACGTAGGAACGTTCCACGGCTGCCTCTAGTTGTGGTGGTTAGTCAGGGTACTGCAATCTCATAGTTTCCAACTGCTCTGGTGTATTTCCTTTTTTGCCTGCTCTCCTCAGCTACCAAATCATAACAGTATCACCGGCCAAAACTGAAAATTATATGGTACTCACAGAAGGGAAAAATATTGTGAAAGAAAAAAGTTGTCAGAGTTGTCAGAGTTGTCAGAGATTTTTTTTTTCTGTTTGTTGCATTTTTTTTTTTTCCCTCTGTATCTCTGGGTGCTGGGGAGGATTTTTTTTTTCTCTCTCAATGGAGTTTGCACAGTTGTCTGGCCGTGTGGATCAGCTTGCCACTGAAGTTCGGAGTATTGCTACCTATCTTGCTAGGTTGCCTGTTGTGGAACCTAGGATTCCCATGCCAGATTTGTTTTTAGGGGATCGAGCTAAGTTTCTGAATTTCAAAAATAACTGTAAATTGTTTTTTGCCTTAAAATCTAAGTCCTCAGGGAACGCAGCGCAGCAGGTTCAAATTGTCATCTCTCTCCTGCGCGGCGACCCTCAGGATTGGGCTTTTTCCCTGACACCTGGGGATCCTGTTTTGAGTGATGTTGATGCGTTTTTTAGGCTTTGGGGTTATTGTACGATGAGCCTAATGTCACTGATCAAGCTGAAAAAACTTTGTTGGCATTAAGTCAGGGGCTTGAGGACGCTGAGTTATACTGTCAGAGATTCCGTAGGTGGGCAGTCCTGACCAAATGGAATGACGACGCTTTGGCAGCTCTTTTTCGGAAGGGACTGTCAGATAATGTAAAGGATGTTATGGTGGGATTCCCTGTTCCCTCTGGTCTCAATGATTCTATGTCATTAGCGATTCAAATTGACAGACGTTTGCGTGAGCGGAAAGGTATGCGTGGAATAATGTTGCCTTGTGAGCCTGCTTCTGAATCCATGCAGTGTGATAGAGTGGTTTCTGGGGCACAGCGTCATGAATTTCGAAAGCGCAATGGGTTATGTTTCTACTGTGGTGATGCCTCTCATGCTATTTCTGTCTGCCCTAAGCGGGGAAGACGTTTTGCTCGCTCAGTTGTCTTGGGTAGTGTTCAGACTAAGTTTTTGTTAACTGTTACCCTGATATGCTCTCTGTCCTCATTTTCTGCTCAGGCTTTTGTTGATTCTGGAGCAGCTATTAACCTGATGGATTTTGATTTTGCTAAACGTTGTGGGTTTCCTTTGATACCCCTACGGAAGTCTATTCCCATACTGGGGATCGATTCTACCCCTTTGGCTGAGAATAAACCTCAGTTCTCTACTCAGGTGATAATGAGGGTAGATCCTGATCATCAGGAGAGTTGCAAATTTTTGGTTCTGTATAATCTGCATGACATCATTTTACTGGGTTTCCCTTGGTTACAGTCTCATAATCCTGTTTTGGATTGGAAATCTGTGTCTGTTACCAGTTGGGGCTGTCAATGTGTTAATACCAACACTCCTGTTTTTTCTGCCTCCCCCAGGCTCAGGATGTTCCTGACTTTTTGATTGATTTTTCTGATGTGTTTAGCGAAAGTAAATCTGCATCCTTACCTCCCCATAGGAGCTATGACTGCGCTATTGAATTAGTGCCTGGTAGTAAATTCCCTAAAGGTCGCCTTTTTAACTTGTCTGTACCTGAACATGACGCTATGCGGTCTTATATCAAGGAGTCATTGGAGAAGGGTCATATCAGACCATCCTCTTCACCCTTAGGTGCAGGTTTTTTCTTTGTGGCCAAAAAGGATGGTTCATTAAGGCCGTGTATTGATTATCGTCTCTTGAACAATATTACTGTGAAATATCAATATCCGTTACCCTTGATCTCTGATCTGTTTTCCAGGGTGAAAAACGCTACTTGGTTTACCAAGCTTGACCTCAGTGGGGCATATAACCTTATTCGCATTAAGCACGGGGATGAATGGAAGACGGCATTTAATACCCCTGAAGGGCATTTTGAGTACCTTGTGATGCCCTTTGGGCTCACTAATGCTCCTTCTGTCTTCCAGTCCTTCATGAATGACATTTTCAGGGATTTTGTGGATAAATTTCTGATTGTTTATTTGGATGATATCTTGATTTTTTCCAATGACTGGGACTCTCATGTAAAACATGTTCGGACTGTGTTCCAGATTTTGAGAGAGAATGCTCTGTATGTGAAGGGATCAAAGTGTATTTTTGGCGTTCAGAGGATCTCATTTCTGGGATTCATTTTGTCCCCATCTGTTATTGAAATGGACCCGGTCAAAGTTCAGGCTATCTGTGATTGGGTCCAACCTACTTCTTTAAAGGCTCTTCAAAGATTCTTGGGTTTTGCCAATTTTTATCGTAAATTTATTGGTAATTTCTCTGTTATTGTTAAACCATTAACTGATTTGACCAAGAAGGGTTCTGATGTGGTGAATTGGCCTCCTGAGGCAGTCTCTGCATTTCAGGAACTTAAGCAGAGATTCACTTCTGCTCCTGTTCTACGGCAGCCTGATGTTTCTCTACCATTTCAGGTGGAGGTTGATGCCTCTGAAATTGGGGCAGGTGCCGTTTTGTCCCAAAGAGATCCAGAGACCTCTAAAAGTAACCCTTGTGCCTTTTTCTCTCCAAAATTTTCTCCCACTGAACGTAATTATGACGTGGGTAATCGGGAGTTATTAGCCATGAAGTGGGCTTTTGAAGAGTGGAGACATTGGCTGGAGGGAGCCAAACATCAGGTGGTGGTCCTTACTGACCATAAGAATCTAGTTTATCTGGAATCTGCCAAGCGACTTAATCCTAGACAGGCCAGGTGGGCCTTGTTTTTCACACGTTTTAATTTTGAGGTTTCATTTCTTCCTGGCACTAAAAATGTTAAGGCGGATGCCCTCTCGAGGAGTTTCCTGGCGGACTCTCCTGAGTTATCTGATCCTTCTGTTATTTTGAAAGAGGGTGTAGTTCTTTCCGCCATCTCGCCCAATTTGAGACTGGCTCTGGAGGGGTGCCAGGAAGATAAGCCCGAGCGCTGCCTGTTGGGAAATTGTTTGTCCCGGACCAGTGGAAAAAGAGTGTAATGTCTGAGATTCATTGTTCCGCGTTGGCCGGTCATCCCGGAATTTTTGGTACCAGGGACTTGGTTGGTCGGTCCTTTTGGTGGCCTACCTTGTCTCGTGATGTCAGGGAGTTTGTGCAGTCCTGCGGGACTTGCTCTCGCTCCAAGCCTTGCTCTCGTTCTAGTGGTTTGTTGATGCCATTACCGGTGCCCAAGAGACTATGGACCCATATCTCTATGGATTTAATTTCCGACCTCCCTGTTTCTCAGAGAATGACCGTCATCTGGGTGATTTGCGATAGGTTTTCCAAGATGATACATCTTGTGCCATTACCTAAGTTGCCTTCCTCCTCTGAATTGGTGCCTTTGTTCCTTCAGCACGTGGTTCGTTTACACGGCATTCCTGAGAACATTGTGTCTGACAGAGGAGTCCAGTTTGTTTCCAGATTTTGGAGGACCTTTTGTTCTAAAATTGGTGTTCAATTGTCTTTTTCCTCGGCGTTTCATCCTCAGACCAATGGTCAAACTGAGAGAACAAACCAGACATTGGAGACTTATCTAAGATGCTTTGTGTCTGCTGATCAGGATGACTGGGTCTCTTTTTTGCCTTTGGCTGAGTTTGCTCTTAATAATAGGGCTAGCTCTGCCACTTTGATGTCTCCATTTTTCTGTAATTCTGGGTTTCACCCTCGATTTTCTTCTGGACAGACGGAGGCTTCTTTCTGCCCGGGTGTTGACTCTGTTGTGGAGCGTATGCAACAGATTTGGGACCAGGTAGTGGAGAGGTTGTCCCTCTCTCAGGAGAGGGCCCAGCGGTTTGCTAACCGGCATAGGACTGATGGTCCTCGGTTTAAAGTGGGGGACTTGGTCTGGTTGTCCTCAAGAAATATTCCTATGAGAGTGGCATCTCCTAAATTTAAGCCTAGGTTCATTGGACCTTATAAGATCATGGAGATTCTTAACCCTGTTCCTTTTCGTTTGCTTCTTCCAGGGACATTTAAGATCCATAACGTGTTCCACAAGTCCTTGTTGAAGAGGTTTGTTGAGCCAGTGGTTCCTATTACTGTGCCTTCTGACCCTGTTTTGGTTGAGGGCAATCTGGAGTATGTGGTTGAGAAAATATTGAATTCTCGTTTTTCTAGACGGAAACTCCAGTATTTGGTTAAATGGAGAGGTTATGGTCAGGAAGACAATTCTTTGGTGTTTGCTTCGGACATCCATGCTAGGAGACTCATCCGTGCGTATCATAGAACTCATCCTGACCAACCTGGTTGCTCAAATGAGGGTTCGGTGACCCCTCCTCAAGGGGGGGTACTGTTGTGAATAGGCTGGAAAGAGTTCTGAGCAGAAGCTCCCTCTGGTGGTTACAAACGGTACTGGACTGTCCAGTGAAGATTGTGAGGATTGGGAATCAGGTGTTACTGACTGGTCTTATATAAGGGAGTCACCTTCCCATCAGGGTTGCCGGTGATCAGTTGTTCTGGTCTCAATCCTTGATTCCTGTTTCCTTGGTAGCCTGCTGTGTCGTGTCTGAATCTCCTGCTAACAGATAAGACATTTTCTTCTTTTTGTTTTTGTGCTTAATTTTTGCATTTTGTCCTGCACTTCTGTGGGGGCCTTCAGGGTCCCCTCTGGGGGCTTTTGCCTCTCAGTTCAGTTCAGCCACTGATGTTTGTACATTTGCTTTTTCCAGTTTATTCAGTGGCTGCTGTTTTGTTTTTGGTTACACCAGAGAACTAATTTAGGTGGTAGAGGTCGTGTGATCTCAGGTGTTTTTGAAATTAGTAGAGTTGGTGCTTTTCAGGGTTTTTTGGGATTGCAGTAAGTGCCCTTCCTATCCTTTTCTATTTAGTAAGTTTGGGCCCCAACGTTTGCTCATACTATTTTCTGTCTGTGTCAGTATTTCTTCTTGTCTAACCGCCATTACATGTTTGGGGGCTTTCTATGTTCTTTGGGGATCTGCTCCGGGGCAGATAGCTTTCCTCTTTCTATCTTTAGGTGTAGTTAGTTTCTCAGGCTGTGACGAGGCGTCTAGGACCAACGTAGGAACGCTCCACGGCTGCCTCTAGTTGTGGTGGTTAGTCAGGGTACTGCAATCTCATAGTTTCCAACTGCTCTGGTGTATTTCCTTTTTTGCCTGCTCTCCTCAGCTACCAAATCATAACAAAAGACCATTATAGCACCCTGACATATTTGTTGCATTGTCATAAGACTGCCCTCTCATGTTTTTTACTTCAATGCCACATTTGCTTAAGAAGGTCAAGACAGTGGTGGCAAGTGCTTCTCCAGTGTGACTTGTTATGGGGATAAATGCAAGAAAACGTTCTACTACTTCTCCATCTGGCACTGTAACATATCTAACTACTACAGTAAGTTGGTCCATGTGAGATATGTCTGGAGTAGAGTCAACACTCAAGAGAAAGTACTTTGCTTCCTCTATTTGTTTAACAATAACTTTGAGAACTTTGTTCCCCATTATTTCTATTACCTCTTCACAAATAGTGGAAGACAAATAGGAAGGTTTTCCTCTGCCTTCATTGCCATATTTAGCTAGATGAGCACTTAGAAAGGGGTCATACTCCGCGATTAACTCTAAAATCCCCAAGTAGTTGCCATTATGTTGACAACCCAATAATTCTGTATCGCCACGAAAAGCTAATCCACGTGAGGAGAGAAATGTAATCACTGACACTACTCTTTGCAAAATTTTGATCCAATATTCTCTTTCTTTGTTTAAGTTAATTTCCAGAGACCTGTCAATTCGACCATGTATACGTCGTCTACTGATCAGTGTCTGTACACGTGCCCGATGAGCTGCACTGTCCTCATGCAATTTCATACGATGGTGGGCATTCTTCCAATCTGAAAATCCATCTACAAATTGTGTTCTGCCTTTCTGTGTTTCATCAAATAGGACACATGGAAAACAGTACACATTTCCTGTGGATGGAGAGTACATAAGCCATTCTCTTTTAATTTTTTCGCCATTCAAATGCGTCCGAAAGATCAAGGAATTGCTAAACCTTCTCTTACGATCTTCATACTCCCTGCTAGAAGCTGAAAAATCACCATCAAAATGTTGACATTCCATAGGATCTGTCTTACACCAAAAATCCTGCACTTCATTGGTGATGTTTCGCCATAATCCAATATCGTTTTGATATTCTGGTCCCAGAATATTTATGTTTTGGCAAAGTATCTGGACATCTGGCTCAGTTTCAGCTGCACTTAATTCAACCATAACCTCATCTTCATCAATCTGTGGAAGGGGGAGTTCTGTTGCTATCACTTTGCAAACAGATGTACTTGAAGAGGCTTCAAGTTGATCCGCTGCTGATTTAACAGTAAAGCCTAGATCAAAAAGACTGTGTGTCATTTTTATTTGTTCAGAAAGATTCTTTGCTCTCTTTTGCTGATTTTTACGTTTTTCTGCACCACTGTGGTATTTCTTTCCAGATGCTGACGGTTTGGGTCTAGAAAAAGGGTAACAGCAAACGCTTTGTTGCGCTGGGGTTTCTGGTGGTTTATCACTAATTTCAGTAGTTTAAATGGGTAGTCCCTGACTCACAGCATATGAAACTCTGTTTACATGTTGGGCAACCACTGGGTACGAAACTTTGTTATGCTAATGCCTTACAAATTTCTTACCCTGCACTATAGTGCCATCCCAGGATAGGTCCCACAGAAGTTCTTGGAGGCCAGTTGATCATGCGCACATCAACCAGCTCTCTAGAGCCTGCCATCCCAGCATGCTACTGACGAGTCGAAATCAGAGGAAGCCACAAAGGTGAAAAGCGTAATTTTGTACTGGTGGACCCACCACTCCACCTGCTCTTTTAAGCATCTTTTTAATATTATTCGTTAATAAAGTACAAGTTTTAGCATCCAAGTGCTGCGGATCTACCTTCTCTTTCTTCACTCTTAAAGTGTGTGTATGGGACATTTTTTTTTAAACTGCCCATACCCTCCTCCGCTGCCAAACTCACCCCCCTGCATCGAGTACGGCTGATCTCCGCTGCAGAGATACAGCCGCCCGTGGTCCCGGCCGTGACTTCCTGGTCACATGTGCCGCAGCGCACGCGGCTCCATTGAAATCAATGGGGCACGCTCCCGGCACGTTAGAAAATTTGACCATTCAATGGTCCAATTTTCTAGCGTGGCCGCGCAGAGCGAGAGCGCGCCCCATTGATTTCAATGGAGCCGCTAGCGCTGCGGCACACATGACCAGGAAGTCACGGCCGGGACCACGGGCGGGTGCATCTCTGTACCGGAGCAGCAGAGATCAGCCGGACCCGATGCAGGGGGGTGAGTGTGGCAGCGGAGGAGGGTATGGGCAGTTTAAAAAAAAAATGTCCCATACACTTTAAGCAAGCAACGCTGCATGGATCAGCGTGGATCCCGCCTGCACTGGGCTCCAGAGACACATTTTCTGGATCGGCATTGGTGAGCTGTATACCCCCTTTTGTTATATGCGCAGTGATAGCCCTTGTGCTGACGAGCGCAAGGATTTTCAGTACACATGAATGTTGATGTCAAATTACATCAGCAGCATGCACAGGGGGATGGCAGGCTCTAGAGAGCTGGTCAATCTGCGCATGAAGGTTGCAATGACAGCTGGAACTTTAGTTCCACAGCAGCCATGCCAGGGGCAGAGGCTGCAGTCTGTAGTGTTGGGCCCGCCCCACCTGCGCTGACACTCTTACCTGTGCCAATGCCACCAACGCTACGTATGGGCTCCCGTTAGTTCTGGTGCGCTGTATTATAATTTGCCCAACGGGTCTAGCCGTGTCATCCAGCGCTCATCAGGCCCGCTCGATATACAGCCCTTCTGCGGCGAATTATTTGGCCCACTTCTCATTGCAGCAGTAATGGGCGGAATAACTAGCTGCAGAAGTGGGTGGAAGGGCAGTATATCGAGTGGTGCTGATAAACGCTGGATGACGTGGCTCGACCCGTTGGGCTAATTGTAATACAGTGCACCAGAACTACGGGAGCCCTTAAGGAGTGGCGGAGGCACCAATACAGGTAAGAGTGTCAGCAGAGGGCATGTGGGATGGCCCCTATACTACAACAGTGAAAAGTGACTACTGGCAGTTCTCACTTTAATGATTTTGGACAGATCACTGTTTAACAGCGTAGACAGTGCTCTTCTGTTGGGTAACTGCAGCTTGTGTTCAAAAGGAATTTAGTCTTTAAAGAGGAGCTAAACATTTTTGTTCTTCATTTCAAAAACTCACTCCAGACAACTGTTAGCATTCACCTAAGTCTTGCAGCTGTCTAGCATTCCTAAACTTTGAAATCTGTTGCATTACACCATGCTCCCGAGTCCCAGCCAGCACCCACTCCATCCACTAAACATGGCGCCAGAGGTTCTCACCACCAATCAGAGGCTTTTTTTGCCTTGCAAATCTGCCCAGCAACAAGAAGCTTCTGATTGGTACTAAGAGCCTCCAGCACCATGTTTGGTGACTACACATGCAGTCACCGGCCTCAGGTAGACTGAGCAGGTGCCAGCCAGCAGCGGGGGACTGTGGACAATACTACAGTACGTGAGCGCCGGAGTCAGCTGCAGTACTAATGTGAGTGATAACAGGCGACAGGCAACAAACAACTGTTTTTTTTACATTTAAACAACAAAATTTAAGCTCATCTTTAGGAAATAAGCTAACTTCTCTGTGAAACAATGCGTTTTTATTTCTAAGTTTCACTAACTTACAGCTGGCGCTCTCTGGAATTGTCAATTTCCTTCTGATTCGGGTCTGGGACCTTCAAATTCAATACTTCATCATCAGATACTTCTTCTTGCGGAGTCTGATGCCCAGACATCTCTGGCTCCTTGGGAAAAAAATAGCACCAACCACTTAATCAACTGAAACTAGCGCTACTACTGACTGTGCCCTCACATAAACTTTATAATGCTGTGTCCAAGAAAAATCATCATTATGAATATACCTCTGCTTGCCATCATTATGATGAATATACACCTCTCCAACCCCTCCTGTCCTGAGTCCTGCAGCAGTCCTGCTCCTGGGTCCTGGCTGTTCCAGACAGTGCTGCCTGCCTGGCTGGCTGTGTACACTGTGCTCCTCTGCAGAGTCTGCTCTCTCTCAAGTCCGGTCAGTCGGTCAGCCAGCTCCCGGCAGCAGTGTGCCTCAGCCTCGCCCTCTGCTCACTCTCTCACAACGCTGTGCAGCCAGCACACGCTCGGCTCCTCTGCTGCTGGCTGCTGCGTGTTCATGGGAGGGGGCCGGACTCCCGCGCTGCCCGTTAGCCAATGACGAGCGGAGATGCAGAAGTCTTTCCTGCATCTTGCCGCTCGCCTGTCAGCCAATCGCGAGCGGTGAAACACAGCAGGAGAATACTCCTGCTGGCTGCTGTTCTCGCCGCACGCCGCTGCTCTCGCCCGGACGGTACATCACGTGATGATGTGTGAAGTACCGCTCCGCGGCCAGCCGGCCACTACTGGTGTGTCAAGAATGTGTTAGAAGAAGTATTTAGAGTTGAGAGTCCTCAGTGGTTGATACCTTTTAATGGCTAACTGAAAAGATGGTAACAAATTGCAAGCTTTCGAGACTACTCAGGTCTCTTCATCAGATTTCTGGAGGTGCTAAGGGAGCTGCACGGAAACTACAACCTTTACTACAAAAAGATGCCCGATTACAATCCATATTTCCAGATCCCCTCTACTGTGTTTTAGGCAGCCCCCAAATCTAAGAAGCATCATTGTCAGAAGTTTCCTGTCCTCCCCAACAGCGGCAGGAACCTCTCCTTGCAACCAGAAGAAATGCAAAACTTGTCCATTCATAATGACCACGGACAAGATAAAGATCCCCAACTCCCATCGGGACTACAAGATACCAGGTACTTTCAGCTGCATCACATCTAATGTGGTGTACCTAATTATATGTACTAAATGTCCAACTGGGGGTCTGTATGTGGGGGAGACCGGGCAAAAAACTGAGAGCAAGGATGAATTCTCATCGCCACACAATAAGAGAAAAAAGAATGGATCTACCTGTGGCAAAACATTTTTGCTCCCCTGATCATAGCTTGCTAGATATGAAAATACTTGTACTCAGAGGCAATTTCACATCTCTGAGACAAAGAAGAATTTACGAATACAAATTGATGGTGACCTTTGACACTCTTAATGCTGGAATGAACCTATCACATGGATTTATGGCCTACTACATCAATTAAGGAATTTACTCCAAATACCCTGTGAAAACATCACAAAACATTACCAGACCCCAATCAGAGGGTAATAAAACTTTCACACTGCTTATCTATAAACTGTTCCAAAATTTATGCTCATCCCTCTGCCATAATGACTATTCTGCTTCACGTCACTTGTCCTACCTATTGCATTTTTTCTGTGCTATTTTGTGTATAAATATGTGATTCTTCAGATGTTGTATTAGTCTATGCCTGATGAAGAGACCTGAGTAGTCTCGAAAGCTTGCAATTTGTTACCATCTTTTCAGTTAGCCATTAAAAGGTATCAACCACTGAGGACTCTCAACTCTAAATATTTTTCTATCTACTGGCTAACACGGTACAAAGATATACATCTTTACTGTTAGAAGAAGTAGTAATATGTATGTGTGCCCCACGAACGCCGGCAGACAGTGGGGGCCTATGGGCCCCCAGAGGCTCAGGGGCCCATAGGCCATGGCCTAATTGGCCTTATTAGTAATCCGGCCCTGTATGTATGGAGCAATATATGTGGCTCATTATACTGTATGAAGCATTATATTGGGCCCATTATTCTGTATGGAGCATCATATATGGGGCTCATTATTCTGTATGGCGCACTATGTGGTGCCCATAATACTGTATGGAGGACTATACTGTCTGGTTTTTGAGATATTGTAGAATTTACAATAGATATCACTCATGTAATGTAAGAAGTGAAGTATTTGGCATTGGACTATACCTATATTTCTCTGCCGTATCAGAGCATCATGAATTGTGGTATGTATTAAAGGGGCCCACTGAGACTCTTTCGCCCGGGGCCCATGAAAACCTGGAGCCAGCCCTACCCCCCCCAAAACTTTGGCCAAATAACCCCTAGTTTTCAATGCGTAACTATTATTATAAAGTAAATTAAGGTTGACAAGCTTCAGTAATAAGAATTGATGATGTTGGCATTGAAATGGGCACTGTAGGTGTGTTTACTGTCCTCCACTCCCTGCCTTTTCTTCCCCATTGACTTGCATTGGGGTCGGTTCGAGTTTCAGTCGGACCTTCGACTTTTTCCGATAGTCTTCTGATTTCGTTCGACTCGACTTTGGGGAAAGTCGGTTGGTCCGAAACCCGACTCGACCCTCCCGGAGGCAAAGTCGCTCATCTCTACCTAGAACTATTACATCACAAAAATAGTTTGTCAGTATTACCTCGATTGTATTCTTTGATTATCTCGTTTTGATTATGATCTTCCAAATTAGTACAATACACTCTTCAAAATTGAAATTGTAACATGTTAATTATATGCAAATAGTAAAAAAAGGAAACAACATTTTCAAAATATTTTGATTTGTTCAGTATCAATTATTGAGTATGAGCGATACATGCATAAATAACATTTATCAGTATCATGTGTTATGATTCGGTAGCTGAGGAGTGCAGGCAAAAAGGCAATACACCAGAGCAGTTGGAATCTATGAGATTGCAGTACCCTGACTAACCACCACAACTAGAGGCAGCCGTGAAGCGTTCCTACGTTGGTCCTAGACGCCTCGTCACAGCCTGAGAAACTAACTACACCTAAAGATAGAAATAGGAAAGCTATCTGCCCCGGAGCAGAACCCCAAAGATAATAGCAAGCCCCCAAACATGTAATGGCGGTTAGACAAGACGAAATACTGACACAGACAGAAAATAGTATGAGCAAACGTTGGGGCCCAAACTAACTAAATAGAAAAGGATAGGAAGGGTACTTACTGCAATCCCAAAAAAACCCTGAAAGCACCAACTCTACTAATTTCAAAAACACCTGAGATCACACGACCTCTACCACCTAAATTAGTTCTCTGGTGTAACAAAATCAAAACAGCAGCCACTGAAAAAACTGGAAAAAACAAAAGTACAAACATCAGTGGCTGAACTAAACTGAGAGGGCAAAAGCCCCCTGAGGGGACCCAGAAGGCCCCCACAGAAGTGCAGGACAAAATGCAAAAATATAGCAATAACACAAAAGAAGAAAATGTCTTATCTGTTAGAAGGAGATGCAGACACGACACAGCAGGCTACAAGGGAAAATGGAATCAAGGATTCAGACCAGAACAATTGATCACCGGCAACCCTGATGGGAAGGTGACTCCCTTATATAAGACCAGTCAGTAACACCTGATTCCCAGTCCTCACAATCTTCACTGAACAGACCAGTACCGCTTGTAACCACCAGAGTGAGCCTCTGCTCAGAACTCATCTCAAGCCCATTCACAACAGTACCCCCCTTGAGGAGGGGTCACCGAACCCTCATTTGAACAACCAGGTCGGTCAGGATGAGTTCTATGATACGCACGGATGAGTCTCCTAGCATGGATGTCCGAAGCAAACACCCAAGAATTGTCTTCCTGACCATAACCTCTCCACTTAACCAAATACTGGAGTTTCCGTCTAGAAAAACGAGAATCTAATATTTTCTCAACCACATACTCCAGATTGCCCTCAACCAAAACAGGGTCAGGAGGCACAGCAGCAGGAACCACTGGCTCAACAAACCTCTTCAACAAGGACTTGTGGAACACGTTATGGATCTTAAATGTCCCTGGAAGAAGCAAACAAAAAGAAACAGGATTTAGAATCTCCATGATCTTATAAGGTCCAATGAACCTAGGCTTAAATTTAGGAGATGCTACTACTAGGAATATTTTTTGAGGACAACCAGACCAAGTCCCCTACTTTAAACCGAGGACCATCAGTCCTATGCCGGTTAGCAAACCGCTGGGCCCTCTCTTGAGAGAGGGACAACCTCTCCACTACCTGGTCCCAAATCTGTTGCATACGCTCCACAACAGAGTCAACACCCGGACAGACAGAAGCCTCCGTCTGTCCCGAAGAAAATCGAGGGTGAAACCCAGAATTACAGAAAAATGGAGACATCAAAGTGGCAGAGCTAGCCCTATTATGAAGAGCAAACTCAGCCAAAGGCAAAAAAGAAACCCAGTCATCCTGATCAGCAGACACAAAGCATCTTAGATAAGTCTCCAATGTCTGGTTTGTTCTCTCAGTTTGACCATTGGTCTGAGGATGAAATGCCGAGGAGAAAGACAATTGAACACCAAGTTTAGAACAAAAGGTCCTCCAAAATCTGGAAACAAACTGGACTCCTCTGTCAGACACAATGTTCTCAGGAATGCCGTGTAAACGAACCACGTGCTGAAGGAACAAAGGCACCAATTCAGAGGAGGAAGGCAACTTAGGCAATGGCACAAGATGTATCATCTTGGAAAACCTATCACAAATCACCCAGATGGCGGTCATTCTCTGAGAAACAGGAAGGTCGGAAATGAAATCCATAGAGATATGGGTCCATGGTCTCTTGGGCACAGGCAATGGCATCAACAAACCACCAGAGCGAGAGCAAGGCTTGATGCAAGAGCAAGTCCCGCAGGACTGCACAAACTCCCTGACATCACGAGACAAGGTAGGCCACCAAAAGGACCGACTAACCAAGTCTCTGGTACCAAAAAATTCCGGGATGCCCAGCCAACGCGGAACAATGAATCTCAGACATCACACTCTTTTTCCACTGGTCCGGGACAAACAATTTTCCAACAGGGCAGCGCTCGGGCCTATCCTCCTGACACCCCTCCAGAGCAAGTCTCAAATTGGGTGAGATGGCGGAAAGAACTACACCCTCTTTCAAAATAACAGAAGGATCAGATAACTCAGGAGAGTCCGCAAGGAAACTCCTCGAGAGAGCATCCGCCTTAACATTCTTAGTGCTAGGAAGAAAGGAAACCACAAAATTAAAACGTGTGAAAAACAAGGCCCACCTGGCCTGTCTAGGATTGAGTCGCTTGGCAGATTCCAGATAAACCAGATTCGTATGGTCCGTAAGGACCACCACCCGATGTTTGGCTCCCTCCAGCCAATGTCTCCACTCTTCAAAAGCCCACTTCATGGCCAATAACTCCCGATTACCCATGTCATAATTACGCTCAGTAGGAGAAAATTTTCGAGAGAAAAAGGCACAAGGGTTACTTTTAGAGGTCTCTGGATCTTTTTGGGACAAAACGGCACCTGCCCCAATTTCAGAGGCATCAACCTCCACCTGAAATGGCAGAGAAACATCAGGCTGCCGTAGAACAGGAGCAGAAGTGAATCTCTGCTTAAGTTCCTGAAATGCAGAGACTGCCTCAGGAGGCCAATTCACCACATCAGAACCCTTTTTGGTCAAATCAGTTAATGGTTTAACAATAACCGAGAAATTACCAATAAATTTACGATAAAAATTGGCAAAACCCAAAAATCTTTGAAGAGCCTTTAATGAAGTAGGTTGGACCCAATCACAGATGGCCTGAACCTTGACCGGGTCCATTTCAATAACAGATGGGGACAAAATGAATCCCAGAAATGAGATCCTCTGTACGCCAAAAAGACACTTTGATCCCTTCACATACAGAGCATTCTCTCTCAAAATCTGGAATACAGTTCGAACATGTTTCACATCAGAGTCCCAGTCATTGGAAAAAATCAAGATATCATCCAAATAAACAATCAGAAATTTATCCACAAAATCCCTGAAAATGTCATTCATGAAGGACTGGAAGACAGAAGGAGCATTAGTGAGCCCAAAGGGCATCACAAGGTACTCAAAATGCCCCTCCGGGGTATTGAATGCCGTCTTCCATTCATCCCCGTGCTTAATGCGAATAAGGTTATATGCCCCCTGAGGTCAAGCTTGGTAAACCAAGTAGCGTTTTTCACCCTGGAAAACAGGTCAGAAATCAAGGGTAACGGGTATTGATATTTCACAGTAATATTGTTCAAAAGATGATAATCAATACACGGCCTTAATGAACCATCCTTTTTGGCCACAAAGAAAAAACCGGCACTTAAGGGTGAAGAGGATGGTCTGATATGACCTTTCTCCAATGACACCTTGATATAAGACCACATAGCGTCATGTTCAGGTACAGACAAGTTAAAAAGGCGACCTTTAGGGAATTTACTACCCGGCACTAATTCAATAGCGCAGTTATAGCTCCTATGGGGAGGCAAGGATGCAGATTTACTTTCGCTAAACATATCAGAAAAATCAATCAAAAAGTCAGGAACATCCTGAGCCTGGGGGAGGCAGAAAAAACAGGAGTGTTGGTATTAACACATTGGCAGCCCCAACTGGTTACAGACACAGATTTCCAATCCAAAACAGGATTATGAGACTGTAACCAAGGGAAACCCAGTACGATAATATCATGCAGATTATACAGAACCAAAAATTTGCAGCACTCTTGATGATCAGGTTCAACCCTCATTATAACCTGAGTAGAGAACTGAGGTTTATTCTCAGCCAAAGGGGTAGAATCGATCCCCAGACGGGGAATAGACTTCTGTAGGGGTATCAAGGGAAACCCACAACGTTTAGCAAAATCACAATCCATCAGGTTAATAGCTGCTCCAGAATCAACGAAAGCCTGAGCAGAAAATGAGGACAGAGAGCATATCAGAGTGACAGTTAGTAAAAACTTAGTCTGAACACTACCCAAGACAACTGAGCGTGCAAAACGTCCTCCCCGCTTAAGGCAGACTGAAATAGTATGAGAGGCATCACCACAGTAGAAACATAACCCATTGCACTTTCGAAACTCATGACGCTGTGCCCCAGACACCACTCTATCACACTGCATGGATTCAGAAGCAGGTTCACAAGGCAACACTATTCCACGCATACTTCTCCACTCACGCAAACGTCTGTCAATTTGAATCGCTAATGACATAGAATCATTGAGACCAGAGGGGACAGGGAATCCCACCATAACATCCTTTACATTATCTGACAGCCCCTTCCGAAAAAGGGCCGCCAAAGCGTCGTCATTCCACTTGGTCAGGACTGCCCACCTACGGAATCTCTGACAGTATAACTCAGCGTCATCAAGCCCCTGATTTAATGCCAACAAGGCTTTTTCAGCTTGATCAGTGACATTAGGCTCATCGTACAATAACCCCAAAGCCTGAAAAAATGCATCAACATCACTCAAAACAGGATCCCCAGGTGTCAGGGAAAAAGCCCAATCCTGAGGATCGCCGCGCAGGAGAGAGATGACAATTTGAACCTGCTGCGCTGCGTTTCCTGAGGACTTAGATTTTAAGGCAAAAAACAATTTACAATTATTTTTGAAATTCTGAAACTTAGCTTGATCCCCTAAAATCAAATCTGGCATGGGAATCCTAGGTTCCACAACAGGCAACCTAGCAAGATAGATAGCAATACTCCGAACCTCAGTGGCAAGCTGATCCACACGGCCAGACAACTGTGCAAACTCCATTGAGAGAAAAAAGAATCCTCCCCAGCACCCAGAGATACAGAGGGAAAAAAAAAAAAAAAAATGCAACAAACAGAAAAATATCACTGACAACTCTGACAACCTTTTTTTTTTTTCTTTCACAATATTTTTTCCCCTTCTGTAAGTACCATACAATTTTCAATTTTTTATGGCCGGTGATACTGTTATGATTCGGTAGCTGAGGAGTGCAGGCAAAACGGCAATACACCAGAGCAGTTGGAATCTATGAGATTGCAGTACCCTGACTAACCACCACAACTAGAGGCAGCCGTGGAGCGTTCCTACGTTGGTCCTAGACGCCTCGTCACAGCCTGAGATACTAACTACACCTAAAGATAGAAATAGGAAAGCTATCTGCCCCGGAGCAGAACCCCAAAGATAATAGCAAGCCCCCAAACATGTAATGGCGGTTAGACAAGACGAAATACTGACACAGACAGAAAATAGTATGAGCAAACGTTGGGGCCTAAACTAACTAAATAGAAAAGGATAGGAAGGGTACTTACTGCAATCCCAAAAAAACCCTGAAAGCACCAACTCTACTAATTTCAAAAACACCTGAGATCACACGACCTCTACCACCTAAATTAGCTCTCTGGTGTAACAAAATCAAAACAGCAGCCACTGAAAAAACTGGAAAAAACAAAAGTACAAACATCAGTGGCTGAACTAAACTGAGAGGGCAAAAGCCCCCTGAGGGGACCCAGAAGGCCCCCACAGAAGTGCAGGACAAAATGCAAAAATCAAGCACAGAAACAAAAAGAAGAAAATGTCTTATCTGTTAGAAGGAGATGCAGACACGACACAGCAGGCTACAAGGGAAAATGGAATCAAGGATTCAGACCAGAACAATTGATCACCGGCAACCCTGATGGGAAGGTGACTCCCTTATATAAGACCATATAGGAAAGATGTGTATCTTCGTACCGTGTTAGCCAGTAGATAGAAAAATATTTAGACTTGAGAGTCCTCGGTGGTTGATACCTTTTAATGGCTAACTGAAAAGATGGTAACAAATTGCAAGCTTTCGAGACTACTCCGGTCTCTTCATCAGGCAAAGACTAAAACAAAAACTGAAGAATCACATATATATATATGCACAAAAGGATACAGGAATAGTGCAATAGGTAAGACAAGTGACGTGAAGCAGAACTGTCATTATGGCAGAGGGATGAACATAAATATTGGAACAGATCATAGATAAGGAGAGAGTTTTATTACCCTCTGATTGGGGTCTGGTATTGTGTTTTGATGCCCCTAGAAGGTCAGAGACGCAGATTCCTTAATTGATATAGAATGACATGAATCCATGTGACACGTTCATTCCAGCACTAAGAGTGTCAAAGGTCATCATAAGTTTGTATTCCCAAACCTTTCTATCTTTCTCAGATTTGAAGTTAGATTTTAATACCAGTAATTCCATATCCATTATGCTATGACCGGGCATACAAAAGTGTTTTGCCACAGGTAAATCCATTCTTTTTTCTCTTATCGTGTGGCGATAAGACCAGTCAGTAACACCTGATTCCCAGTCCTCACAATCTTCACTGAACAGACCAGTACCGCTTGTAACCACCAGAGGGAGCCTCTGCTCAGAACTCATCTCAAGCCCATTCACAACAATCATGTGCAACATGTGGCCTGGTGATGTTGTTTTGAAAAATGTCTCCTGGGTCACTTTGGAGAAATTCATGACCAAAAATCAATGTAATTCTTAGATGTAAGTGTACCTGCAATGAACACTACCAAACATTATACCTCACACCATGGTAGGACCGATGTGATGTTTCCTCACGAAGGCCTCTTCATAGTGTTACCCATGTGGCCTCGTCAGAGTCAAGCAATGGCCTCTGGCTGCCAATTCAATACCATATGTATTTGGGGACTATGTTGCAGCTTGGGGCCAATAAGTGACAGAGTGACAGAGGGAACCTCTATGGTCTCTAAACACTTAAATGCCATTGTAACTTGATAGTGAC
Source organism: Oophaga sylvatica (assembly GCA_033576555.1). Lineage (NCBI taxonomy): Eukaryota > Metazoa > Chordata > Amphibia > Anura > Dendrobatidae > Oophaga > Oophaga sylvatica. The sequence goes on from JARQOD010002327.1 coordinate 41,626, forward strand.
ATATAAGGCATAACTAGAAACAATCTAGAATTTCCTGGGGACTGTCTGGATTTTTAACATACAGTACAGACCAAAAGTTTGGACACACCTTCTCATTCAATGATTTTTCTGTATTTTCATGACTATGAAAATTGTAGAATCACACTGAAGGCATCAAACCTATGAATTAACACATGTGGAATTATACATTACACTTTACAAAAAAGTGTGAAACAACTGAAAATATGTCTTAAATAGTGTTGAGCGATAGTGCTCGATATCTAAAAATATCGTATCGAAATTGTATCGCCGATAGCACTAAATATCGTCGATATCCGATTTCGATACCGGAAGTCCAATGTAAGTCTATGGGAACAAAATATCGCAACTAAAAAAAACCTTTATTTCCTTGTAAACACTAAATATACACACATAGAATACATATATATATATATACATGTCATTGTGACATATATATATACATATATGTATAGTTTATACACTTCTACATAGTAAAATATCCTCTGATTCAATTGCCGGGTAAAGCCGGCTTCTGTGAAAAGACAGAAGCACCCGACATGAAATGACACTTGGTGTACATAGGGTTAACCATGTCTTTTCATGTCGTTTGCAATCTGATTTGCACAAACAATTACATCAGTCTATGTGTGCAAAATTTCACACCTGTAGGGATTAATTAAAGGTGTAAATTCGTTGTAAAAAAAACCAGACTTTTTTGCTACTAATTTACACCTTTAATTAACCCCTACAGGTGTGAAATTTTGCACACTTACACTCATGTAATTGTTTGTGCAAATCAGATATCAAACTACATGAAAAGACATGTTTAACTCTATGTAAACCAAGTGTCATTTCATGTCGGGTTCTGCATTTTCACAAAAGCCGGCAATTGAATTAGCGGCTATTATACTATGTAGAAGTGTATGAACTATAAATATAAATATATATATATATGTGTCACAAATTCAATGACATGTATATACAGATCCTTCTCAAAAAATTAGCATATAGTGCTAAATTTCATTATTTTCCATAATGTAATGATTACAATTAAACTTTCATATATTTTAGATTCATTACACACCAACTGAAATTTGTCAGGTCTTTTATTGTTTTAATACTGATGATTTTGGCATACAACTCCTGATAACCCAAAAAACCTGTCTCAAAAAATTAGCATATCAAAAAAAGGTTCTCTAAACGACCTATTACCCTAATCTTCTGAATCAACTAATTAACTCTAAACACATGCAAAAGATTCCTGAGGCTTTTAAAAACTCCCTGCCTGGTTCATTACTCAAAACCCCCATCATGGGTAAGACTAGCGACCTGACTGATGTCAAGAAGGCCATCATTGACATCCTCAAGCAAGAGGGTAAGACCCAGAAAGAAATTTCTCAACAAATAGGCTGTTCCCAGAGTGCTGTATCAAGGCACCTCAATGGGAAGTCTGTTGGAAGGAAACAATGTGGCAGAAAACGCTGTACAACGAGAAGAGGTGACCGGTCCCTGAGGAAGATTGTGGAGAAGGACCGATTCCAGAACTTGGGGGACCTGAGGAAGCAGTGGACTGAGTCTGGTGTAGAAACATCCAGAGCCACCGTGCACAGGCGTGTGCAGGAAATGGGCTACAGGTGCCGCATTCCCCAGGTAAAGCCACTTTTGAACCATAAACAGCGGCAGAAGCGCCTGACCTGGGCTACAGAGAAGCAGCACTGGACTGTTGCTAAGTGGTCCCAAGTACTTTTTTCTGATGAAAGCAAATTTTGCATGTCATTCGGAAATCAACGTGCCAGAGTCTGGAGGAAGACTGGGGAGAAGGAAATGCCAAAATCCCTGAAGTCCAGTGTCAAGTACCCACAGTCAGTGATGGTGTGGGGTGCCATGTCAGTTGCTGGTGTTGGTCCACTGTGTTTCATCAAGGGCAGGGTCAATGCAGCTAGCTATCAGGAGATTTTGGAGCACTTCATGCTTCCATCGGCTGAAATGCTTTATGGAGATGAAGATTTCATTTTTCAGCACGACCTGGCACCTGCTCACAGTGCCAAAACCACTGGTAAATGGTTTACTGACCATGGTATTACTGTGCTCAATTGGCCTGCCAACTCTCCTGACCTGAACCCCATAGAGAATCTGTGGGATATTGTGAAGAGAGAGTTGAGAGACGCAAGACCCAACACTCTGGATGAGCTTAAGGCCGCTATCGAAGCATCCTGGGCCTCCATAACACCTCAGCAGTGTCACAGGCTGATTGCCTCCATGCCACGCCGCATTGAAGCAGTCATTTCTGCAAAAGGATTCCCGACCAAGTATTGAGTGCATAACTGAACTTTATTATTTGATGTTTTTTTTGTTTGTTTTTAAAAAACACTTTTATTTTATTGGATGGTTGAAATATGTTAATTTTTTGAGACAGGTTTTTTGGGTTATCAGGAGTTGTATGCCAAAATCATCAGTATTAAAACAATAAAAGACCTGACAAATTTCAGTTGGTGTGTAATGAATCTAAAATATATGAAAGTTTAATTGTAATCATTACATTATGGAAAATAATGAAATTTAGCACTATATGCTAATTTTTTGAGAAGGACCTGTATATATATGAGGTGTAAAATTGCTGAAAAAAAATGCGTGGGCTCCCGCCCTATTTTCGCAACCAGACAGACAAAGCCAGTGAGTGGAGGCAGATAATAATAGCCCAGAGAGGGACCATTATTTTTGGCCCCCCCCGGCTACTAACATCTGCCCCCAGACACCCCAGAAAGGGCAAATCTTAATTAGATTTGCCCTTTTTGGCACTTTGCCCGTCTATTCCCATTGCCCTGTAGAGGTGGCGAATGGGTTAATAAGGGGTTAAAATGACCTTGCAATTGAAAGGTCACTTTAAGCCAGGTTAATAATTGAGAGCTGTCAATCAGACAACTATCAATTATTAATCCTATTGTATGAAAGAAAAATCAAACACACACACTTTAATAAAAAAGAAGTTTAATGAAATAATCACACAGTTTTTGACCATATTTTATTTACCTGCTAAAACCATTTCCTGTAATAAAAATAAAATAATAAAGCAAAATTATTCTTACCAATCCGATGTACAGTCAGGTCCCACGGTGTAATCCATCAGAAAGGGTTAATGTTTACTGCAGGGACCGCAGCTAATGCTGCAGCCTCACAGTAAACCCCCAAATGAATGAGTTCCTCTCCTGGCTGACAGGAGAGGAAGTGGAAAGCTTAATTGATTGCTTTCCACTTTCACTTCAGGTCAGCCAGGGACACAATCAGTGACGTCAGAGGGAACTGGTTAACAAAAATAGGGATCCCCTCGAAAAAAAATGGCGTGGGGTCCCCCCTATTTTTGTTAACCAGCCAGATGAAGCAGACCGCTGAGGCCTGGATTTTCAGGCTGTTAAGGAGCCAAGATCCATGGACCTTGCCAGCCTGATAATACCAGGCCACAGCAGTCTGCATATCTTGGCTGATTAACAAAAATAGGGGATCCCCTCGAAAAAAAAAACGGCGTAGGGGTCCCCCTATTTTTGTTAACCAGCCAAGTAAAATGCAGACTGCTGCGGCCTGGTATTAAAAGACTGTCAAGGCCCATGGATTTTGGCCCTCAACAGCCTGATAATACCAGGCTACAGCAGCCCCACATTTGGCGCATCAAAAGATGTGCCAATTGTGGCACTTTACCCGGCTCTTCCCACTTGCCCTGTAGCGGTGGCAAGCGGGGTAATAAGGGGTTAATGTCACTGTTGATTGCACGGTGACAATAAGCCCGGTTAATAATGGAGAGGCGTCAATAAGACACCGATCCATTATTAATCCCAAAGTTATTAAATGCATAAAAAAAAGACAAAGCAAGAAAAAAGTATTTTAATGAAATAAAAGAGACAACACAGTTTTCATTTATTTTATTGTACTCTCATTCCTGCGATGCCATCGATCTCCTGTAAAAAAAGAAAAAAAACAAACCAACAGTATACCACCTGTCCGACGCAGTCCATAGTAACGACAGTCCCACGACGATCCAGCTCTGCTACATCGCAATGACAGGCAGAGCCTGTCATCACGACGCAGCACAGCTGATTACCTGCTTCCCCGGCGGTGACGTCATCGGACTGACTGCTTTACGGCCGGGATTACCCAGCAGTCACTGCAGTTATCGCGAGAAACTGCATGTGACCGCCGGGGAGAAGAGGATGGCGGCCATGAAGCAGTCCAGGACGTGACCGCAGGAGATCTTCTACCAGGTAAGTGCCGCTGACTCCTGACAGACCCGACCGACGGACACTGACAGTGACAGACCCGACCGACGGACACAGACAGTGACAAATCCGATTCCGGTATTCGATAAGACGAAAATATCGAAACGAATTATCGAAAGGCCGATAGAGCTAATATCGGCCGATAGCCGATATTTACATTATCGTATCGCTCAACACTAGTCTTAAATTCTAGGTTCTTCAAAGTAGCCACCTTTTGCTTTGATTACTGCTTTGCACGCAGAAAAGGTGAACGGATGAACTCTACATGCCTGGTTCCCACCGTGAAGCATGGAGGAGGAGGTGTGATGATGTGGGGATGCTTTGCTGGTGACACTGTTGGGGATTTATTCAAAATTTAAGGCATACTGAACGAGCATGGCTACCACAGTGTAACGAATGGAAGCGGAGGCAGAGGTGGTGAAGTTCACATTCGTTTTTATTTTTTAATGTGGAACCTCGAGACCGCGGTCCGGGGGGCTCCGAAGGGGGCGTAACTAGTGAGCCCCGGGTACCCGTAGTAAGGCCCCTCGAACAGGACCAGAATGGAATACCCAGAGGACACAGGTGCTACCTCCAGTTAGACCCCGGACACGTGGCAGCTGTCCCAGAGGGACCAAAGGGTAACAGGTATTTACAGAGTCCGTGGAGGGTTCTTGACGGAGAAGGGTAAGGTCCTGGTCCAGAACGGATGGTAGTAGGCTGGCTCCAGTGACCTTGTCACGGTCCATGGGTACGGATGGCTGATGGCGGAACGGGATGACACTTGCGCCAGTAATAGCCGAGATTGTCCAGGTTAGCCAGATACGGGTTAGCAATGATCTGAGGAGACAAACAGTATCAGCGAAGCACAGAGACTGCAGACGCAGCGCAGACAGATCAGGAACAGAACCGGATGTAGCAATGATAGAACACGTTGCTCCGGCACTCCCCTAATGGTGGAGTGACGAGATATAGTACTGAGTGCGCAGCCATCGGTTAATTAGCTATTTCAAAAAATGCACGCTGCCCCTTTAAGAGAGACGGTGGGCGCGTCCTAAGCAGACTATCTGGAGGTCTGCCAGCAGCGTGCCAGGAAGTGGAGGAGGACACAGGACGCCGAGGAGCAGATGGCACAGGAGAACCCAGCCCGCGCGCAGACCGCTGCAGAGGGACAGCCAGAGGAACAGGTGAGTGAGCAGAACGGAGTGCAGAGCCAGCGCTGGGACCGAGTGTAACACACAGCATCTTGCAGCGGCATGCTATTCCATCCGGTTTGTGTTTAGTTGGACCATCATTTATTTTTCAACAGGACAATGACCCCAAACACACCTCCAGTCTGTGTAAGAGCTATTTGAACAAGAAGGAGAGTGTTGGGGTGCTACGCCAGATGACCTGACCTCCACAGTCACCAGACCTGAACCCAATCGAGATGGTTTGGGGTGAGCTGGACAGCACCCTCACACCATCACACCACCTCCTCCATGCTTCACGGTGGGAACCAGGCATGTAGAGTCCATCCGTTCACCTTTTCTGCGTGCAAAGCAGTAATCAAAGCAAAAGGTGGCTACTTTGAAGAACCTAGACTATAAGACATATTTTCAGTTGTTTCACACTTTTTGTAAAGTATAATGTATAATTCCACATGTGTTAATTCATAGTTTTAATGCCTTCAGTGTGATTCTACAATTTTCATAGTCATGAAAATACAGAAAAATCTTTGAATGAGAAGGTGTGTCCAAATTTTTGGTCTGTACTGTATAATCACTGGTAATAACATTGAGCCATCACATATCAAAAGGGGAGAAGTTTATGAAAAACTTGCCAAATAGTGGGGTCAGGGGCGTAACTGGGAGGGTCAGAAGTGCTCCCTGGGAGCTTGGGATGTGAATTAAACATCCCTATTCCCCCAGCACTAGTGTTGGTAAGTATACTAATGGTTACTACTAAGAAGATCCCAACTGGAATATATACCTAGTATACACAGCTCAAAATTACCATATAACATCAGTCCCACCCCACATAAGAGGCTAGAACCAGAGCTATTTTTAAAGATGAACAATATTTTATTAATAAATACAAACAGTAAAAAATTGTAACAGAGTAGCACAAAAAGCAGGTCATAAGTAGAGTTGAGCGATACTTTCCGATATCCAAAAGTATCGGAATCGGAATGGTATCGCCGATAACCAAAAAATATCGGCGATACCCGATACCGATACCGGAAGTCCAATGTAAGTCTATGGGAACAAAATATCGAAATTAAAAAAACCCCATTCTTGCCTTGTAGGTTAATTGTACATGAAGGAAAACAACAAAGAGTAATGTAGAATGTATTGGGGGAGGTTGAGGAGACATTAAAGGCATAGATGTTTAACCCAATCCAATGGAATAGCATTAATTTTTTTTTTTTAGGAAATACGTTCGGATTGACGAAGAAATTGACAATGTTGTTAACCTTTTTTCTATTTTGGCAAATATGTATGTTTCACAACTTCCATGCTCTTCACCTTTTTAACTTTTGCCACACTTTCTCCTTCATAATCTTCAGCAGCATCATTTTTGTCATCAAATTATTCTTCATCTTCACCTTCTTTATCTTCTTCTAAAACTTCTTGCTTTTCATCTTTTTGTTAACATTACTCATATTGTTCTTTTTAAACTATTATTCTTCTTCATATTATAGTCCTTCATCTTCTTCATCATATTCTTATTTGTGACATAGATTCCTGTACTTGTAATCTGTAAAAGTATGATTTTTTCATCGTTCCGTTCTTGCTGCCACAAAAGATTTAAATTACAACAGTATTTGTCCGTGTTCAGTTTAGCCTGCAGCATCAGGCATTTACCAGGGGCACCACGAGGAGGAACGGACTCACCCCCATACACTGCTTAGTCTTCTTCTGCTTATAATTTAGAGCATATATTTTGTTCTTCATTTTGGTCTTATACTTCATGTTCTTCTGCTTTTAGATCTTCTGCTTATTGTTCTTGTGTCTCTTGTTCTGTATCTTGTATTTGTAGCACAACCTTGTACCAGCTGATGTTACTGGGACACGGTTACTAAGCAGGAGGTACCTGTGCTCCAAAGCACTACCAAGGACCAGCAGACGTTGCTGGAACTCGGATACCGAGATGGAGGCACCTAGGCCAAAGGCACTGTGGAGAACCAGTTGACGGCACTGGAACCCCGACGGGTAGCAGAAGGTACAAGAGCCAATGCAAGTAACGAGGACCAGCTAACTGTGCTGGAACCCGTAGGGGCAGCAGAAGGAAAAGAGCCAATGGCACAACCGAGGACCAGCTGACGTTACTGGGACACGGTTACTAAGCAGGAGGTACCTGTGCTCCAAAGCACTACCAAGGACAAGCAGACATTGCAGGAACTCGGATACCGAGATGGAGGCACCTAGGCCAAAGGCACTGCGGAGAACCAGTTGACGGCACTGGAACCCCGACGGGTAGCAGAAGGTACAAGAGCCAATGCAAGTAACGAGGACCAGCTGACTGTGCTGGAACCCGGAGGGGCAGCAGAAGGAAAAGAGCCAATGGCACAACCGAGGACCAGCTGACGTTACTGGGACACGGTTACTAAGCAGGAGGTACCTGTGCTCCAAAGCACTACCAAGGACAAGCAGACATTGCAGGAACTCGGATACCGAGATGGAGGCACCTAGGCCAAAGGCACTGTGGAGAACCAGCTGACTGTAATGTATGTGGTACAGTTCATATAGCGTCTTGTGCTTGGGTGCGATGAAAATACATGAGACACAGGTTTGATATAGAAAGTCTTGTATTACTTCATACAAGTTGGCAAAAATAGTCACACAGTTTGCAGACACAGAAGCAGGAGACACAGCAGGCCAGAATAATCTAAGCTCAGCAATCACTCTCCACAACAGGTTCAGGATCTTCTTCTCTGTTACCGTAAGTCCATGCAAACGTGGGTCTTTCAAAGAGCAGGGTTCAGAGTCCACAAGTGCTTCAGAGTTCCTCAGTAGGAATAGCTGGAGTACAAGGTCCAAGGCTTTAGGAGTCAGGTCACAGGTTCACTGCAGGCTAGATTCTGAAGCACTGATTGCTCAGCTGTGGCTGCTTAAGAAGCAAAAGGAGAGAATCAGGGCGGGAACATGCAAGCTGGAAACTCCATTTTGACTGAGGGCAAGATAGCTGCAGCAAGACAGAAAGTAAAATGGCTGACGAACAAACTGAGTTTCAGGAACATGTACACAGAACCTTACATTACTCCCCCCTTAGGGACAACCTCCGGATGACCTCAGGCCAGGCTTGTGTGGGTACCTCTGATGAAACTGATGGAGCAAGCGAGGAGCATTAACGTTATTGACTGGTTCCCATGAGTTGTCCTCCACTGGGTAGCCCTGCCATTTAATCAGATATTGTAACTGATTTCTATACAACCTGGAATCTAAAATCCTTTCCACCGCAAATTCTTCCTGACCATCGACTAGCACTGGGTCAGGGCAAGGAGAAGAACGTCCAGGAAACGTATTGGGTGTCGCAGCCTTTAGTAGGGATACATGAAAGACAGGGTGAATTCTCATAGTTCTGGGCAGTTGAAGACGACAAGCAACGGCACTTATAATTTTACTGATTTTATAGGGTCCAATGTACTTATGTCCCAACTTAGACGATGGAATCCTTAACTTAAGATTTCTGGTTGACAGCCAGACCAAGTCTCCTACCTTGAAAGCTGGTGCAGGTTTACGAAATTTATCTGCTGCTTTCTTGTACCTTTCCTGAGCCGATTCCAGATTCTCCTTTAGAAGATCCATATTCTTCTGTAAAGACGTGATTCTTTCAGCCACTGCTGGTAAAAGCGTTTCTATGGGAAATCGTGGTAGAATGTTAGGATGATAACCTAGATTAGAGTAAAAAGGAGACTGCTTAGTGGAGGCACTCTGAGAGTTGTTATACGAGAACTCAGCTAATGGAAGTAGATCCACCCAATCATCCTGTAGGTGGCAGATAAAGCAGCGGAGATACTGCTCCAGGGTTTGATTGGTTCGTTCGGTCTGTCCATTAGTCTGAGGATGAAAAGCAGAAGAAAGGTTTACTTTAATGTCCAATGCTGCACAGAAATTTTGCCAAAACCTAGAAGTGAATTGCACCCCTCGATCCGAAATAACCTCATCCGGTACTCCATGTAAGCGAAACACATATTTAATCATCAAATCTGATGACTGTTTTGCAGTGGGTAAGCCGACACAAGGGATAAAATGAGCTGCCTTTGTTAGACGGTCAACCACCACTAGAATGGTGTTCTTCCCCTGAGAGGTTGGTAACTCCACAATGAAGTCCATAGAAATGGATCCCCACGGGCGGGACGGGGTGGGAAGAGGCTGTAACAGACCAGTTGGTGAGGAGCGAGGTGTTTTGCATCTTGCACAGACTTCACATGAAGTGACATAGTTTAAAACATCCTTCCTGCAAGTGGGCCACCAAAAGAAACGAGAGAGAAATTCCTGTGTCTTTAGAATTCCTCTATGCCCAGCTATCTTGGAATCGTGAATGAGTTGCAATACTCTCAATCTGACTGTTTCAGGAATATACAGGCGTTGTCCCTGAATCCACACACCATTCTTAAAGACAAGACTTACGTCCCTTGGGGGTTGTGCCAAAAAGGAATCCGCATGGTATGCTTCCTTGATGTCCTTAAGTAGGTCTTGATTATGAATTACTCCTAGGAATCTAGAGTCAGGAAGAATAGTCTTAGGAGGAGTAATTGGACGTGTCTCTGCTGAGTAAATCCTAGAGAGTGCATCAGCCTTTCCATTGCGCGATCCTGGTCTATAAGAAATGATAAAATTAAATTGGTTTAAGAAAAGATTCCAGCGAGCCTGGCGAGGAGTCAGGCACTTAGCCGACCTGATAAACTCAAGGTTACGATGGTCTGTCAGGACGACTATTTGCTGTGCAGCTCCCTGAAGAAGGTGTCTCCATTCTTTGAAGGCGGCAATAATGGCCAACAACTCTCTATTGCCCACATCGTAGTTCCTCTCAGCCGAAGACAACTGCTGGGAAAAGAAGGCACAGGGATGCAAGACATTCTTCTCACCTGTTCTCTGAGAGAGTATAGCTCCAACGGCACAGTCTGAAGCATCCACCTCTATTATGAAGGCAAGCTCGGGGTTGGGATGTACTAGGATAGGTGCAGTGGTAAATTTATCTTTTAGACGGGAAAATGCTTCCTGGGCTTGGGGAGTCCAGGAGAACCTAGACTCTTTCCGGGTAAGTTGGGTGATAGGTGACACTACCTCAGAGAAATTTCCAATGAAACGTCTATAGAAGTTGGCAAACCCGATGAAGCGCTGTACCTCCTTCACATTTCTAGGACTTGGCCAATCCTTGATGGCTTGGGTTTTGCTTCCATCCATACTAATTCCTTGTGTAGACAGTACATACCCCAGAAATTGAATTTCGGTCCTATGGAATTCACACTTTTCAAGTTTGATGTAAAGATGATTTTGTCTTAGACGTTCCAAGACCATTCTCACATGTCCATGATGTTCCTCTGTGGAGTTAGAAAAAATTAGAATATCATCCAAATAAATTACCACGAATGTATCTAGGAGATCCCTGAAGATGTCATTCACCAAGTGTTGGAAAGTGGCTGGGGCGGTACTCAACCAAAAGGCATAACTAGATATTCAAAGTGTCCATAGCGTGACCTGAATGCAGTCTTCCATTCATCCCCAGGTCTAATACGGACTAAGTTATAGGCCCCACGAAGATCTAGTTTAGAGAAAATTTTGGCATGTCGCACTCTCTCCAATAACTCAGGGATTAAAGGCAATGGATAACGGTTTCTAATAGTAACCTTATTGAGTTCCCTATAGTCTACGCATGGTCTCAGAGATCCATCTTTCTTCTTTACAAAGAAGATGGGTGCACCTGCAGGAGATGAAGAGGGGCGTATGAAGCCCTTGGCTAGATTTTCGTCTATGTAATCCTTTAAAGCCTTTAGCTCGGGCCCCGCCAGGGGGTAGATCTTACCAAAAGGTATCTCCGCTCCAGGCAATAATTCAATTGGACAATCATATGGACGGTGAGGAGGAAGCTGGTCAGCGTTCTTCTTGTCACATAAATCCACATAGTCCTGGTATACAGCTGGTAGTTCAGGGACTGACATGGTTCCTTTAGGAACAGAGCAAGCTGAAACTTTTGGACTCATCTGTTTCTCTGGAAAGTGTAATTCCTTGGTCTCCCAGTTAATGGTAGGATTCTGAGCCTGCAGCCATGGTAGCCCTAGAATAATGGGAAAGTGGGGAGAAGAGATAAGCATAAAGGACAGTTTCTCTTGATGATCTTTACCCATAAGAACCCTCAAAGGCTCTGTTTCCTGATCCACTGGTCCAGAGGTCAGCAGGGAGCCATCCACAGTTTCCATCTGTACTGGAGTAGCCTTCTTCACTGAACGTATCCCCTGTTTCAGAGCAAAGGAGACATCCATAAAATTTCCACTTGCCCCTGAGTCGATCATAGCAGAGCTAGACACCCAAGCTGAGTCAACCCAGAGTTTGATGGAAAGAAAGCAATGAGAATTGTTTTTCTTACAACTCAGCTGGGACACCGCTGAGGAAACTTGAAAAATGGCAGCGTTTACACAGTCAACGTCCTCAGAGGTAACGGAGTTTAAGTCCGAGAAATCAAGATCTGTTGCTGCAGATCTCTCTGGAGCCTGAGGCTCAGACCTGACAGATCCCCTCTCGCAACACTCACAATGAATGAGTGCTGCAGTAGTCTTACGAGAACGGCTGGGGCAGTTTATAATGAAGTGCCCTGACTTACCACAATAGAAACATAGATTCTCCTTAAAACGATGTTCCTTGCGTGCATCACTAACCCGTCGTTGTAAAGAGTCTACCTGCATGGGTTCAGGTTCAGGTTCCCGTGTAATCCTACTCAAAGGTTCCTTAGCTGGAGAGGAAGGTAGGAAATGTTTAGTGCGATTGCTTTCGAACCATCTCTCTTGCCTGCGTTCAGTCAGACGAGTATCAATACGGATGCAGTAGTTAATAAAGTCACCTAACGCAGTGGGAGGGTCGGCACGAGCAAGTTCATCCTTAATCAGTGGAGATAACCCCTTTTGAAAAATTGATTTTTTGGCGGAACTGTCCCAGGTGGTATCAAGGGCCCATCTCCTGAACTCCAAGGCATATTCAGCTACCGAGTGCTTACCTTGGCGCAAAGCTAACATGGCTGCTTCAGCTGTTGCACCTCGATTGGGGTCATCAAACACCTGCCCCATGGCTGAAATAAAAGCATCAAGGTGATTCAAACAATCATCCTCAGTCTCAATCAGAGGGTTTGCCCACATCAAAGCCTTGTTGGTAAGCAACATAATTATAGTAAGCACCTTAGATCGTTCAGTGGGAAATTGTGAAGCATGTGCAGAAAAAAAAAGATTGCATTGATTAATAAATCCCCTGAATTTCTCACGTTCACCGCCAAAACGAAAAGGGGGCAACTTGGGAATCCCAGAACTCGGGGCTACGGCAGGAGCCTGGACTCGCTCTTCTAGAACCTCAATCCTGGCTCGCAAATCCTGGGCAGTCTGTCCAAACACTTGCAAATTGTGATTAGTGAGGTCCTGTAGGCTTGAAAAACGGGTCTTTATATTCTGCAAATCTGCAAGGATATTATCAGTCACTCCGCAAAGTTCCTTTATGCGGGCCTCCATTTTCCAGATCTTTTAAGACAGGAGTACTGGAAGAAGAGGAGAGGAGAAAAAAAAAAAAACAATAGTGTTTACCTGTGGTAACACTGCAGAGAGAAAAAAAAAAATTAAGGGAACTGCTCACCTGGAATGGTTGTGAGAAGTCACAACACTGTCATACGAAGTACACCGGACACGATATCACAGTTACAGCGACATCAGCCTTTCCACAGACAGACCAGCAGACCAACCTAACGTTTTGGCTTCAGAATCTTGTAATGTATGTGGTACAGTTCATATAGCGTCTTGTGCTTGGGTGCGATGAAAATACATGAGACACAGGTTTGATATAGAAAGTCTTGTATTACTTCATACAAGTTGGCAAAAATAGTCACACAGTTTGCAGACACAGAAGCAGGAGACACAGCAGGCCAGAGTAATCTAAGCTCAGCAATCACTCTCCACAACAGGTTCAGGATCTTCTTCTCTGTTACCGTAAGTCCATGCAAACGTGGGTCTTTCAAAGAGCAGGGTTCAGAGTCCACAAGTGCTTCAGAGTTCTCAGTAGGAATAGCTGGAGTACAAGGTCCAAGGCTTTAGGAGTCAGGTCACAGGTTCACTGCAGGCTAGATTCTGAAGCACTGATTGCTCAGCTGTGGCTGCTTAAGAAGCAAAAGGAGAGAATCAGGGCAGGAACATGCAAGCTGGAAACTCCATTTTGACTGAGGGCAAGATAGCTGCAGCAAGACAGAAAGTAAAATGGCTGACGAACAAACTGAGTTTCAGGAACATGTACACAGAACCTTACACTGACGGTACTGGAACTCGGACGGGTACCATAAGGCACCCATGAAAATGTAAGTTGACAGGCCGCAAGCCATCTGCAGTTACCAAATCACACAGTCCTACAGTGGGTGCTTGTCCTATTTTCACAACGGAAAGAGCCTTTATTTACATATCCCACAGCACACATAGGAATCACCTAAACTGCAGGCACCATAGAGTCGGATAACCGGAATGCAACATGACAGAAACAACTAATTGGAGGCTAATTTACGTTGACACTGCCAGGAAATAGCTGTGGTGCTGTAACCAGGGTGGGCATGAGTCAGTACCCGTGCCAATTACTTCCGAGCAACAACTGGCGGTGTTGGAGCCCAGGGATGAGAGGAGGACAGGGTGGAGGCAGCATGACTTTTTGTCGTACACACAGCAGGGGAACAGCTGCCATTACTCAACCCCAGTAACACAGGAGCAAGTGTTGACTGTGCTAACAGCACTTACAGGCAACAACTGGCGGTGTTGGAGCCCAGGGTCCAATGCATCGACTTCAATTGCTTCCACCTCCTCTCAGGAACACAGCACTGTTGATCAACCATCTGTCTCTTCACCGCCTGCCAAATTGCCCAGTCAGTCAGAGAGTTCTGTACAGGAGCCAGCTGAGTCTCTGCTTCTGTTCTCAGAATCTGTTGGTTTGCAAACAGGGGCACAGCCAAGCAGCATTCTGGAATGTGAAGAAGAGGGAGTATGCAGTGATGCGCAACAGCTGTGTCTCTCTGAATCTGAAGAGGCGGGTGAGACAGTGCCGATGGTCAGCACACCGCAGAACGCATCTGATGATGATGAGACTCAGGTGCCAGTTTCTGTTGAGCATGGTGGTGGCCAGACCACCCAACAGCAGCAGGTGTTGGAAGAGGTTAGTGGAGATGATGAGGTCCAAGACCCAACATGGCATGAGGAACAGGAAGGTGGTGGTAGCAGCTCTGAGGAAGCGATTGCCCCAATGGTACAAACAGGAGGGAGAGTTAGGCTGCATACTCTGTTGCCTGTAGCCTCCATTTTGGCACCTGTTCGGATTTCTCTTACAAAAGTCTAAACGGACGCTCCCAGGACTTGCACTGCGTGGTCCTTTTTTCACACACTTGCAGATGATATTTGCTATGCTATGTGTAATCAAAAAGTAAAAAGAGGTAAAGTGTCAGTAACCTCAATACCACAAATATGTGTAAACATGTGCGGAGAAAACACGTAGTTGAGTTACAAAGACACACTGAAGATGTACATTCTATAGAGAATCACTGCACAAGTTTAACTGCATATGTCATGGTTAAATTTGAAATTTTTATTGCACACTTGATGTGAAAAAAGAAAATAGCTATGAGACTACTGACTGACGTTTTGGGCAACGCAGTGGCCTTTATCAAATAGTCGCTGGAAGAGATAGAAAAATTTACAGTCAATGACAATGTATAATATATACAATATATACATAGGGTGAAGAATATATATACATAGGAATTAGGCAACATGTTAAACATTTGGGTGATACTGTAGAACACGGAGAATTATCCCTCTAGGGTATGCGGGTGGATAATGTAGTTTTTTGTTGATTTTTGGGAGTGTGTAGAAAACAGGGGTGATGGGGTATTGAATATTAAGGAATGTCATAGTCTTACAGTCTATGGTGATCAATTAAAGATGTTTTGTCAGGATACGATCAATTTTTTGACAGATGTAAAATGTAGGGTCACAATTGAGTTGTCTGTAGGTTAGGTTAACTGACAGTTGTCTATGAATTTCGGCAATAGATTGGGTCTTATTCATAATAACGATAGCACCCCCTTATCTGCTGGTTTAATAATAATGTTGGGGTTATCTTTCAGAGATTTTATGGCTTGTTTATCTGTGGGTGTCAGGTTGTGGCGTATCGGGTGTAGGCCCAATCTCGGCAAACCATCCACGAGCACAGGCTCTGAATGCTGGCATTGCAAAACTCCTGTCCCTTGAAATGCTGTCATTCAGGCTGGTGGAGACTGAGAGTTTACGGAACTTAATGGCATTGGCAGTCCCACAATACAATGTGCCAAGCTGATTTTATTTCAGCAGGCAAGCCGTCCCTGGTCTGCAAAAGCATGTTGTTGAGGTTAAAATTAAACATGCGCTACTAAACTCCGTCAGTAGCAATGTCCACCTGACCACCGCTGCGTGGACCAGTACCCATGGCCAGGGACGATACCTTTCCCTTACTGCCCATTGGGTCAATGTTGTGGAGCCGGGTACAGATCTTGCGAGTGGCGCTGTACGTGTTCAGGCAACTACAAGGATTGCGGGAATCAAGTCTGTACACATTGACTCCTCCTTCTCCAGTTCCTCAGAAACATCGTTGCAGGAGCCGTCACGGTCTACCTCCACATGGACCCGTGAACGCTTAATAAGAATCTTTAGTTATATAGCGCCAACAGATTACGCAGCGCTTTACAGTTTAACAGTTTCAGAACACAAGTCATAAGTAACAACGTTACCAATACAATAATGAAAGCAATATAATCCGCACATGCTCGTGAGAGCTTACAATTTACAAATATGTGGGGGAGATACAAAGTACAGGTGTTTATATACAATGGTGTATTTAGAATGATGGCCCAGCCATTTTGAGGGAGTGAGGGATGGATGGAGATAGTGAATGGGCTACACACACAGTTACACATAGAATGACTTTGATTAGTGAATGTGATAGGCCGCTCTGAACAAATGTGTTTTGAGTGTGGAAGTAGGGCTGTTAATGGGGATGTTGAAGTCTCCAAGGATAAGGGTTGGTACTTCTGAGGACATGAAAGTGCGGCAGCCAGGCAGAGAAGTGGTCAAGGAACTGTGTGGGCGAGCCTGGGGTCCGATATATTACCGCTACTCTGAGGGAGAGGGGACGAAAGAGCCTGATGGTGTGGACCTAATAATTTGCAAAATCTTAATATAAAATTTACATGTTACATATTTACATCTAGTATAAAACATTTAACCATTAAGCCTACTTACAGAACAAGGAAGTGTAAAAAAACTTGTGCTTAAAAAAAAAAAGTGCAAATTAAATGTGAGAAGGGCAGTGTAACAAATAATTTAGGAAAAAGATAAACTAACATCAAGTGCTGTGTGCTGTGTAAGAGCCAGACACATTAACATTAAATCAGTCTGGAATAGCGGTGATTTTCTCCCCATAACCCGAGTAACATTCTGGGGAGAGGGGTGTAGAGTCAACGATCAGCAACTAGCTATGGTAGATCAAATACCTGAAAAAAAAAAAAAAAAAAAGTTATTTAACATTCATAAGATACATTTTATTTTATAAAAAAAAAAAAAAAAATATTTAACATTCATAAGATACATTGTATTTAAAAAAATAAAAAAATAAATTTATTTAACATTCCTAAGATAATTTTTTTTAAAACATAAAAACTATAATACACAGCAGGATCTTTAGTAAAAACCAGACTTACCACTGTAACCTCTTAAGGGTATGCCACACTGAACAATATCGCTAACGGGATCGCTAAAAAACGTCACTATTTAGCGATCCCGTTAGCGATGTTGTTCAGTGCGGCATCTGCCAGCGACGAGCTTCCTGCTGTGATCTCGCTCGTCGCTGGAATCGTTCCGGACCCTATTTTCTCGTCGGCGCTCCCGCTGGGTAAGTATATATCGCTAGTGTGGCACCTTTTCTTAGCGATTTAGCGGTACTTTTGTACCGCTAAAGTCGTTAAGAAGATCGCTAACGGCGATAGCGTCGTTAACTATATCGCTAAATGTGGCCGCACTTAGCGATATAGAAACAATCCCGCTAGCGATCGCATTAGTATGCGTCGTTATCGTGATCGCTAGCGGGATTGTTTAGTGTGGCAGTACCTTTAATCCTTGCAAGCTTCAACACAACGTTGACAAGGTACACAGCAGGGGTGGTCGGTCTCCTAGACAACGAGCAAACTCCTTCATGTTGAGAGAGGCCACCATCTCCTTAGCTTTCTGGTACTTTTCTGTGGGAATGAGCTTGTCTCCAACCAGCCAGGAATATCCATTGACTGGCACACCATGGTTTGGTATTAGCACCCAGTACCAAAAGTGAAGCCAACCACAGTTCCCATTTCTCATGAACTTTATTTGATATACTGGCTGGCCAAACATTAGTTTCTCACAAAGGAGCTGAAGACCCTGAGTGGTAGTAGGTGCAAGTCTCTCCAGCATGACCTGTTTGTTAGATATTTGCCGTCTACACCTAAAGAACATCTCTAGAATCCGCCCTTTTCTCACCATGGAAACAACAAAAACCCTCACTGTAGCATTGATCCACTCCCGCCTGGACTACTGCAATGCTCTATTACTTGGCCTCCCCATTACTCGACTATCCCCTCTCCAGTCCATCCTTAATGCAGCAGCCAGGGTCATCCATCTGGCTAATCGGTACTCGGACGCGTCTGCTCTTCGCCAGTCCTTACACTGGCTGCCCATTCATTATAGGATCCAATTCAAAGTACTGGTTCTCACCCACAAAGCTCTCCACAGTGGCAGCACCCCCTACATCTCCTCCCTCATTTCTATCTATCGGCCTAACCGACTGCTGCGCTCTGCAAATGACTTTCGACTAACCTCTGCAGTAATCCGTACCTCCCACTCCCGACTCCAAGACTTCTCCCGCGCTGCGCAAATCCTCTGGAATGCTCTACCACAAGAAATTAGGACTATCCACAATTTGCCTGGTTTCAGGCGCTCCCTCAAAACACATTTGTTCAGAGTGGCCTATCACATTCAATAACCAAAGTCGTTCTATGTTTAAGTGTGTATGTGGAGCCCATTCACTATCTCCATCCATGCCTCACTCCCTCAAGATGGCTGGACCATCATTGGAAATGCACCATTATATATACACACCTGTACTTTGTATCTCCCCCACCTCATTGTAGATTTAAGCTCTCACTCGGGGGTCGGCTTATTTTGCTTTAATTATTGTTTGTAACGTTGTTACCTATGATTGTGTTTTGAAACTGTTAAAGGGAAAGCGCTGCGGAATATGTTGGGCTATTAAAAAAGATTATATTATTATTATTATTATTATTATATCAAAGGGGAGAGGTTGGGCCTTGACAAGGTCCCCGATTGCATTTAAGTCTTATTGAATGTTGAGCCAGTCCACCGTATAAAAGCGCCATAGAGTGTCGGTACCTGCTTGGATTTCGATAAAAATGAAGACTATTTTGATGTAATGTACACCAAATTTCCCCGAGAAAATGGACAAGGATGAGGCAGTAAGACACGCTCAACAGAGTACAAGCAGCATTGCTTTGAAGAAAAATTTTAGCGTGATCAAAATTGAAAAATTAAATCTCAGACACAGTGAACACAAACTTTTAGCTGTGAAAGGGCTTTTTGTGTCCTTCAAACAGTGTTTTCAACCAATGTTTGGATACGGATGGAACACGTCACACTATAATTTCAATGAAGGAGCAGCAAAATTACACTAAAGAAAAAAAAAAAGAGTGAGAAGTAATGTCAGATGCCTACATCAGGTTGTTCCAGCCCTGCGCGCGTCCACGCACTACACACAAACACTTGCAGAGCTGTGAAAAAACACGCAAAGGAAAAAGGGAAAGATGTACACAGGGTTGGTAAAGTAGCCTGCCTAAAGCACAGTAACAAAATCGAAAATCTCAAACTGTCCTCAGAGTCAGCAGAGCAGCGTTCGTCCCAAACTGAATTAACAGCACAGTGACGCTAAAAGGGCACTTTATCCGGCAACAATACCTTCCTTGTGTCCGGTTAGGTAGCGTGTGTCTATTATATGATGTCTGTAAAATTAAGTTACGCAGACTTATTCTCCCCTTGGACGCAAAAAAAAAGAAGCGTAATCTTTTACTGTATAAAACTCCACCTACGCAACAAAACAAGCACTTTCCCTCTTATGGTTCCTCGCTACAGTGAGTAGGGAGTTTGGAAATTCCGAATTTATCCCAGGTACCAAGCAAATCAGGCCGATAGGAGAGCATTAAAACCACCCACGGTGGTGACTTAAATATGGTGAATCGTCCGTGAAGAACGTAGGCGATGCGAAGAATGTGCGATCACATGACACAGTTTATAATAACCTGTTATGTTTCGGAGCTGAGGAGTGCAGGAAAAAAAGGCAAACACCAGAGCAGTTGGAATCAAAGAGATTGCAGTACCCTGACTAACCACCACAAAAGAGGCAGCCGTGGAGCGTTCCTATGTTGGTCCTAGACGCCTCCACAGCCTGAAAACTAACTACACCTAAAGATAGATATAGGAAAGCTATTTTCCCCCGGAGCAGAACCCAAAGATAAAGAAAGCCCCAAACATGTAATGGCGGTTAGACAAGATGAAACACTGACACAGAAAGAAAATAGTATAGCAAACCTGGGGGCCAAATAAACTAAATAGAAAAGGATAGGAAGGGTACTTACGCAATCCCAAAACCCTGAAAAGCCAACTCTACTAATTTCAAAAAACCCTGAGATCACACGACCCTACCACCTAAAAATTTGTTCTCTGGTGTAACAAAATCAAAAACAGCAGCCACGAAAAAACTGGAAAAAGCAAAAGTACAAACATAAGTGGCTGAAAAAACTGAAGGGCAGAAGCCCCGGGGGGACCCTAAGGGCCCCCCCAGAAGTGCAGGACAAAATGCAAAATATGCACAAACACAAAAAAAAGAAAAGTCTTATCTGTTAGAGGAGCAGACCCGACCCAGCAGGCTACAAGGGAAACTGGAAATAAAAAGGGTTCGACCAGAACATTGATCACCCGGGAACCCTGATGGGAAGGTGACTCCGTTATATAAACCATCAGTAACCCTGATTCCCAGTCCTCCAATCTTCACTGGACAACTAGCACCGCTTGTAACCACAAGGGAGCCTCTGCTCAGAACTCATCTCAAACCCATTCACAACAGAACCCCCCCCCTTGAGGAGGGGTCACCGAAACCCTCATTTGAGCAACCAGGTCGGCGGATGAGTTTATGATACCAGGATAGTCTCCTAGCAATGGTGTCCGAAGCAAACACCCAAGAAATTTTCTTACTGACCCTAACCTCTCCATTTAACCAAATACTGGAGTTTCCGTCTAAAAACGAGAATCTAATATTTTCGCAACCACATACCCAGATTGCCCTCAACCAAAACAGGGTCAGGGGGGAACAGCAGCGAACCACTGGCAAACAAACCTCTTTAACAAGGACTTGTGGAACCGTTTTTGGATCTTAAATGTCCCTGGAAGAAGCAAACGAAAAGAAACAGGATTAATAATCTCCATGATCTTATAATCCAATGAACCTAGGCTAAAAAATTTAGGGTATGCACTCTCATAGGAATAATCTTTGAGGACAACCAGACAAGTCCCCCACTTTAAACCCAGGACCCCATCCTATCCGGTTTTGCAAACCGCTGGGCCCTTCCGAGAGAGGGACAACCCTCCACACCGTCCCAAATCAGCTGCATACGCTCCACACAAGTCAACACCTGGACAGACAGAAGCCTCCGTCTGTCCCGAAGAAAATCGGGGGAGAAACCCAGAATTACAGAAAAACGGAGAGACAAAGTACAGAGCAGCCCTATTATTAAAGCAAATCAGCCAAAGGCAAAAAAGAGACCCATCATCCTATCAGCAGACACAAAGCATCTTAGATAAGTCTCCAATGTCGGTTTGTTCTCTCTTTGACCCTTTTCGAGGATGAAATCGAGGGGGAAAAAATTTAAAAACCCAGTTTGAACAAAAGTCCCCAAAACGGAAACAAACTGGATCCTCGTCAAAAAAATGTTCCAGGGAAAGCCGTTTTAAACGAACCCCGGGCTGAAGGGAAAAAAACGGGCCCCCAATTCAGAGGAGGAAAAGGAAAAATTTGGTAATGCACAAATTATCATTTTGGGGAAAACCATCACAAATTTTCCCAAAAGGGGGTATTCTTGAAAAAGGAAGGTGGGGAAAGAAACCATAGAGATTGGGCCATGGTCCTTTTGGGGACAGGCAAGGCACAACAAACCCCCCAAGCGAGAGCAAGGCTTGGAGCAAAACCCCAGGAACCCCCAAACTCCCCGACACACGAGACGGGGGGGCCACCAAAAGGCCCAACCCAAAACCTTGTCCAAAAACCCCGGGTGCCCACCCAACCCCCAAAAAGAACTCAGAAATCACACTCTTTTCCCCGGCGGGCAAACAAAATTTCCAAAAGGGGACACCGGGCCTATCCCCTGCCCCCCCTCCCAAAAATTCAAATGGGGGAGGGGGAAAGAAACCCCCTTTCAAAATAAAAAAGGGTCAGATAACTCAGGAGGCCACAAGGAAACTCCCGGGGACCGCCAAAATTTTTTACCCCAGGAAAAAAGGGAAAACCACAAAAAAACGGTAAAAAACAAGGCCCCCCGGCCCTGTTGGATTGACGTTGGGGAGATCCAGATAGACCAACTTGGGGTCCGTAAGGACCCCCACCTGATGTTTGGCTCCCCCCACCAAATTTCCACTTTTAAAAAACCCCCTTTTCGGGCCCAAAAACTCCTTAACCCCCATAATTATTTTTATAGGAAAAATTTTTAAAAAAAAGGACAAGGTTATTTTAGGGCTCTGGATTTTTTGGGACAAAACGGCACCTGCCCCAATTTCAAGGATCACCCCACCGAAAGGGGAGGAAACATCAGGCTGCCGTAGAAAAGGCAAAGGAATTTTTTAAAGTTCCTGAAATGCAAATGCCTAGGAGGCCAATTCCCCAAAACAGAACTTTTTCGGTCAAATCAGTTAATGGTTTAACAAACCAAAAATTCAATAAATTTCAAAAATGGGAAAACCCCAAAAAACCCGAAGACCCTTTTAAATGAAGTGGTTGGACCCAACACAGAGGCCCAACCTTCCGGGCCCATTTCAAAACAGATGGGAAAAAATAACCCAGAAATGAATCCCTGAAAACCCAAAAAACATTTGATCCCTTACAACAGATATTCTCTCAAAAATCGGAATCTTTTAACATTTTCACTGGGGCCCCGTCTTAAAAAAATAAGATATACCAAAAAAAAATCAAAAAATTTTCCAAAAATCCCGAAAAAGTCTTCAAAGGAGGAAAGACGGAAGGAGCATTAGGAGCCCAAAGGGCTCACCAGTACTCAAAATCCCCCTTGGGGGGTATTGAAGCCGTTCCATTACCCCCCGTGAATCAAAAGGTTAAACCCCCCCCGGGTAAGTTGGAAACCAATAGCTTTTTTCACCCGGAAAACAGGCAAAACAAAAAAAGGGATTGATTTTCACAAAAAATTTGTTAAGGGGATATAATCAAAAGGGCCTTAAAAATGACCCCCTTTTTTTTGGCCACAAAAAAAAAACCGGCACCAAAAGGGGGAAGGGATGCCTGAATGACCCTTCCCAAGATCCTTGAAAAGACCGCTACGTCAGTTCAGGTACAGACAATTTAAAAAGGCACCTTAGGGTTTACTACCCCGGATTTTTTCAAAACGCGTCATAGCCCTTGGGGAAGATAGTTTTTTTTCGCTAAACACATCAAAAAAATTCGTCAAAAAGTCAGGAACATCCGACCGGGGGGGGGGGGCAAAAAAAAAAGGGTGTGTATTAACACTTGGCAGCCCCAATGGTTACGACACAGTTTTCCATCCAAAACAGGTTTAGAACTGTAACCAAAAAAACCCCACTAAGTCATGTGTTAACAGAACCAAAAAATTTTCACACCCGGGACGGTTTAAACCCCCCATTATCCCCGAGTAAAAACTGGGTTTATTCTCACCCAAAGGGGAAATCGATCCCCAGTGGGGAAAAAGATTCTGAGGGATAAGGGGGAAAACCAAATTTTTGCAAAATCTAACCATCTTTAAAACGCTCCAAATCAACGAAACCGAGCAAAAATGAGGAAAGACATTCAGAGTGACGTTAACACCACTCAAAACACACTGCTGGTTCAAACGGGCCCCAAAAGGGCAACCCCAAAATTTTTCCACGAAACTTCCCCTCACGGCCAAACTCAAAAATTTTGGAATCGCTAATACATAAATCATTGAACCAAGGGACAGGGAATCCCCCAAAACACCCCTTTCCCAATTTTACAACCCTTTTTCCGGAAAAGGGCTCCCAACGCCCTCATTTTTTTTGGGGTCAGGACTGCCCCCTAGGGAAAATCTCTGACATAAAACCGGGCGTCATCACCCCTGATTAATCCAAAAGGGGCTTTCTCACTTGATCATTGACAGGGGGCTCATCGTAAAAAAACCCCCAAAGGGCCCCGAAAAAAGAAACAAACACACTCAAAACAGGATCCCCGGGTACCCGGGGGGAAAACCCAACCCCTAAAAAAAGCCCCCAAAGGGAAAAGAAAAAAAATTTTGGAACCTCGCGCTGCTTTTCCCTGGGGACTTAGTTTTTTAAAAAGGGAAAAAAAAAATTTAAAATTTTTTTTTGAAATTTTCAAAAATTTTCTCGATCCCCAAAAAAAAAATGGGGCGGGGAAAACCCGGGTTTTTCCCCAAAACCCGGAAACCCCCACAAGAAATACAAACCCGAACCTCAGGGGGAACGATCCAAGGGGGGGCCAAAAAAAATTGTGCAAACTCCTTTTAAGAAAGATCCTCCCCCCCACCCAGAAACCCGAGGGAAAAAAAAAATGCAACAAACAAAAAAAAAAAAATTTTCGACAACCCCTACAAATTTTTTCCCTTCGGGGAAAACCTACAATTTCAATTTTTAAAAACCGGGGATACTTTTTATTTTTCGGGGCTGAGGAGTGCAGGGAAAAAAGGCAATCCCCCAAAGCAGGGAATCTAAAAATTTTTCCGACCCTGACTAACCACCACAACTAGGCAGCCGTGGATTTTTCCACTTGTCCAGACCCTCGCCCCACCCTGAGAAAAAACTACACCAAAGATAGATAAGGAAACCATCTACCCCGGACAAAAAACCCCAAAAATAATAGAAACCCCCAAACGGGTAATGGCGGTTAGCAAAAAGAAACACGACACGAAAGAAAATAGAAAGAGAAAACCCCTTTTGGGGGGCCCAAAACCAACTAAAAAAAAAAGGGAAGGAAGGGTTTTTAAAATGCAATCCCAAAAAAACCCGAAAAGCCCCCTCTACTAATTTCAAAAACACCTGAATCAACACCTCTACCCCCCAAAAATTAGTTTCTGTTAACAAAACAAAACAGCACCAAAAAAAAAAACTGGAAAAAGAAAAAAGTACAAACATAAGGGGCTGAACAAAACTAAGGGCAGAACCCCCCGGGGGGGACCCTAAAGGGCCCCCCAGAAGTGCAGGGAAAAAATGCAAAAATATAGCACAAACACAAAAAAAAAAAATGTCTTTTCTTTTTCGGGAGAGCCCCAACACACAGGCTAAAAGGGGGGAAAAGGGGAAAAAGGATTCAACCAAAAATTGACACCGGCAACCCTGAGGGGGAATAAATCCTTTTTAAAAAACCAGTCAGAACCCACCGATTCCCAGTCCTCACAAACTTTTTTGGCAGACTAGCACCGCTTGTAACCACCAAGGGGGCCTGCTCAGAACTCATCTCAAACCCATTCACAAAAATTTAAACCCCCTTTGAACGAGTAACTTGGGAGACATTTGGACACACCTGAACCCCCCTGGCAAATGAATATTTTTTTTTTTTTTGGCGCCTAAAAACTCTTTTGGCCGAAAGATTTAAAAAATTGCCAGCACAGACTTTTTAGGGAGGGGAAAGGCAGATGGCACAACGTACTATATATGACCCCCCCCCCGTACAGGACCCTCCAAATTGTGCCAAAAAGGGGCCCAAAAACCCAAAAAAGGGGGTTTTCCCCCCCCCATTTGGGTTAAAGATTAGAATTTCGACACCGTGAAGCAATGGGTTTTTTTTTAAAATGTAGGAAAATGGAGATACTAGGGGTAGGCCGGAAATTTTATGGGCAGCAGGGAAAAAGGGGTAATGGGAAACAATAGGTTAAAAAAAAAACCAAAAAAAAAAATCGCGAAAAAAACTCCCAGGCTACAGGGGGGTTACCATAGGTACACGGGGAAACAAGACAAGTTCATCAACACGGTTTAAAAAAAAGTAAGCAGGCAAGGGGACTTCCCCGTTGGGGGATATCGACAAGACAAGCAGAAAAAAATTTTAAAACCGATTATATCTTTGGGAAAAAAATGAGGGAGACCAAATTTCACGACTAAAAAAAGGGGAAAACAAAAAACTTTATAAAAATTTACGCTTTTAAAAATAAAAGGGAAACCCTGAACCCCCGACCCCCGAACCATAAACAAACCTTTTTACAAGAATACTACTCAGACTTATATAAGGGGGGAAAAACGGAAGTGCAGGGGGAACCCCTTTTTTAAGGAAAGGGTTTTTCCAAACCCTCACAAACAATCAGCTTCCCCTTTTTTAAAAAAAAAATTGGGGTGACGGAAGAACAGCGGCGATAAGTTTTTTTTAAATACGGAAAGCTCCGGGGCCTGAGGGGGTTTTCACCCCAAAATTTTTAAAAAAATTTTTGAGTGAGGATACCCCCCCAAGGGAGCCCCTTTAACAAAAGTAAAGGGAAAACATAATTGAGCAGGGGCAGCAACAACAAAGGATTTTTAAAAAAGGGAAAAAAGGAAAAAACTACAAATGGGGGAAAAAAAAAGAAAAAAGCCCAAAACAAAATGGGGGGAATACTAAGAAAAAGCACATTTAAAAACCGGGGGGACAATTTTTCACAGTTAACAGATCAACAGTGGATGCACGCAAAAAAAGGGAAATGAAAATTTAGGAGTACCAAAAAGCATACATCTAATCACTGAGGTCTTTTTTCCCCCCTACCCCTTTTTAAACCCCCATCTGGAATACTGTGTTTCCCTTTTTGGGGACCACTTTTTAAAAAAAACATCAACAAACCGGGGCAAGTTCAGAAAGGAAACCCCCAGAAGGGACCGGGCCCCGCAAACCCCCCAGAGGAAGGGGGCGGGGGTTGGGGAAAATTTTTTTTTCAAAAAAAAGACTGGGGAGGAGACTTTAAAACTTCACAAATATCTAAAAAGGGGTGTCACTTTGAAAAGGGTCTTTTTTTTTTTCTCATTGCACAAGGAAAGAAATAAAGCAATGGGGTGAAACGAATGGGGAGACACAGATTAGTTTTAAAAAAAATTTTGACAGTTAGGGTGTCAAGGGTTTTAACAGGCTGCCAAAAAGGGGTGGTGGTTCTCCTTAAAGGGAAGTCCCCCCAAAAAGAGGGGGGGTAGACACGTCTGGGAAATTTTTGAGAATCCTGCTTTGAGCGGGGGGGGGAAAAACCAAAAAAGGCCCGGGGGCCCCTTTCCCCAAATCTACCATTCTTGATTTTTTATTTTGGGGGACGGGGGGTTGCCCAGCCAACAAACATTCACACATGAATTGCACTAAAACCAAAAAAACCCTTTTACATCGCCGGGGCCTATCGTACTTTTTAAAACCCTTGACCTTTAAAATTCAAAATTTTGTCCCCGGGTCAGGGAGATTTTTTAGAGCATTGTTCCTACGCTGATGGGGGGATCACAAGGGCCTTTTGTTACTTTTTTTTTTTTTGGGTACTACAGTCCCCCTATCATAACACATTGGCAGGGGGGATTTTCCCTTTTCCCTTTGGGGGGGAAAAAGGGAAAAAACCTCTCCTATCGAAGTTTTTTTGGGGGGAAAAGGAAAAATTTCCCCCGGGGCCCCGAATTGAAAACTTAAAGGGAACAGGGAAAAATTTTGTAAGCGCCACGGAGTCTACCCCCGGAAAAAAATTTTCTGGTTGCAAGGGAAACCCCCCCAAAAACCCCCCGGGGGGAGCTAAAAGTATTTAAAAAATTAAGCTGACCAAGATTTGCGTATAAAGGTTTTTAAAAAATACTTTTAAATTTTTTTTAAAAAATTTCGGGAAAACCGCATCATATCGGGGGTTGGAAAAGGACTAAGCGCATTTCAAACTAGGGGACTTTTTGTCCCAAAAAGGGAAAACCCCCACAGAAATTTTACAAGGGTTTTACTTTTTTGGGGGCTACAAAAAGTTAAACGGTTTTAAAACCTTTTGGGGCCCGCACCCCAGGTAAAACAGTCCTCACCTTTTTTTAAGTGATTCCCTTGGAATAAAAAATTTTAGAGGCCATTTTGAGAGAAAAACCCAGGACGGGGGCCCCCGGTTTTTTAAAAAATAAAAAAAGGGGTAAATCAACAGGGGCAAAAAAAAGGGGATTTTTGGGGCACCAGTTTTGGCAACCCAGTTCAAAGAAAATTTTATTTTCCAGACGATGCCCGAGGTAGGTCTGGGTGCCGTGTTGTCCAGGACGAGCTTAACGGGGGGAAAGCACCCCCTTTATTTCCTGATCGAAAACTTACTCCATCAAAAAACAGAACACTTGTAGAGAGAGGTTGCCTGCGATAAAGGGCCCCTGGGTCTTTTGGGGCTCCCTTTTTTTTTGGGGATAACTTTTTTTTTTTGTAAATGACATTCCCCTGTACGGGGATTTTTGTACCCCCGGGGGTAGTTTTTTGGGGGGGAGAAAGATGAAAAAAAAAGGGAGACCTTGGGAAAAACGTTTAAAAATTTTAAATTTTTCGGGAAAAGGGGCAGGAAAAATTCAGGTGAATAACCTTGTTCATTTTCAGAAAAAAAGCCGGTCCATTGTCTGAGGATAGCCCGAAATCGACGGTCTTAGTAAAACCCCCTGCACAAAAAAACGCGCCAGATAATAACTGGCGGGGGGGGAAACCAGCACCTCCAAGGATAACACACATCAAATACAAAAATAACAGTAATAAAAATTTTTTAAAAATAAAAAATGAAATTTTAAACACACATACCAGACAAAGCTCAAATTTGATGAAGAGTTTTTTCTGGTGTAGTTCAGCCTCTACCAAAAGGGATCACCCCCCTTTCAAAAAATTTTTAAACCCCGACCCCTTTTCGTTTTTAAAAGGGGGAAAAGCTGAACTTTTCCCCCCCCTCATACACAAAAATTTGGGGCACTGCTGGGCTCAGTCAAGGCATCCCGATTAAACAGCTGCCTACATTCTCAATAGAACATTTTTTTTCAGCAGTTCATCTAGTTTCCCTTTAGTTCAGAGGGCACAGATGCATTTTTTCCCCTCCTCACAGGATAGGGTGGAAAAAAAAAAAAAAATAACTAAAAAAACTAACTTTGAAAAAAAATTTTTCCCCTGAACAAATTTTGGTGAAATAATCACCAAAATTAACTTAAAATTTTCCCCCCCCCAAGGTGGGACACCTTTGGGGGGGCCCGTCACAAAACTTCGCCACAAATTTAAAAATACACCTTGCCCTGTGCAAGGGGGTGCTTGTGCCCCCTTTGTTGCAGAGTTTTTTACAAAAAAACCCCGACGCACAGAGCGCTTTTTTAAACAATAGCAGCACACAGCGCTCTCGGGGGAAGGAGAACATTATGGATTTCAACAGTGTGTCTGGTCCTCCACATTTTTTCGGTCCCCGGCAACGGTGTGATGAGGCTTTTTAAGTTTCCCCCGGGAACGAGGGTCTAGGGGGGGGTAAAAAC
Source organism: Oophaga sylvatica (assembly GCA_033576555.1). Classification (NCBI taxonomy): domain Eukaryota; kingdom Metazoa; phylum Chordata; class Amphibia; order Anura; family Dendrobatidae; genus Oophaga; species Oophaga sylvatica. The sequence goes on from JARQOD010002327.1 coordinate 70,864, forward strand.
CCAATAATCCCGACGTGGGAAATTGGCCAAAGGCGGCATTTCTCAGGCGGGCAGCATGAAATCCAAACTGGCGCAGACTCACCAAAGGGGCCAAAAAAAAGCGTCCCTGGAAAGGGGGGTCACACAAAAAGTTTTTTTTTTAAAATTTTAAAAAAATAAAGCACAGCAATTTTTAAAAAAATTTCAAGGAGAGCCAGGAAAACACTAGCAGAGTCAACCGCGGGGGTTGAAGTAAGTGAGGGGATCACACCCCACAAAAAATTAAACCCAGACTAGAGTGAACACAAAACCCACAACTGTTCACTTGCAAAAAAGGGGCCTTTTTTGGGGACTTCTATTATGTTTCAAGAAAGGGTTTTTTTTTTAAAAGGAAAAGGGAGGACCCCCAAAATAGATTTTTGTAAATTTAAAATAGAAAAAGCAGCAGAAATTTTTTGAAAAATTAAAAGGATACCAGTGACAGACCCCGGGGCAGAAAACCCCCGTTTGGTTTAAGTAAGTAAAAGCGGGATCACACCCAAAAAAAAATTTAAAAAACCTCATACAGATTGAACACTAAAAAAAACGTCCCCTTTCTTAAAAGGGGGGCCTTTTGTGGACTTCTTTTATTTTTTGCAAGCAATGTTTTATTTTGAGGGAAGAGCGTCCCCAAAAAAATTTTTTTTTAAAAATTTAAAATAGAAAAAAGCAGCAGAAATTTTTAAAAAAAATTTTAAAAGGAGGACCCCATGACAACACTAGCAAGTACACGCTGGGGGGGTTGAAGTAAGGGGAACGGTTTCCAACCCACAAAAAAAAATTTAAACCTCAGACTAGAGGGAACACTAAAAACCCAAACTTTCATTTCCCTGGAAAGGCCTTTTTGTGGACTTCTAAAATGTTTTAAAAAAAATAAATTTTTTTTTGATGAAGAGCGTCACACAAAAAGATTTTTGAAAATTTTAAATAGAAGAAAGCAGAAAGCAATTTTTTAAAAAAATTTACAAGGATACCATGAAAAAACATCACAAGTACACCTGGGGGGGTTTGGGAATAAGTGGGGGGGGAAACTACACTCCTAAAAAAAAAAAAAACCCCAAAAAAAAAGGGGAAAAACCCCCTGAAACAAACTTTTCACTTGCGTGAAAGGCCTTTTTTCGGGACTTCATATGTTAAACAAGTTTAAAAAATTTTAAGGAAACGCACACTAATGGGTTTTTTTGAAAATTTTAAATAAAGAAAGTGAGCCAGTGACGACCTCACGAGTACACGCATTTTTAAATTGAAGAACTAAAGCTTTGATCGCAAAAAAAAAAAAAAAAAATAAACAGCCATGAACACGAAACACAACGTTCACGCGGGAAAAGGGCCCCCTTTGGGACTTCTATATTTTAAAAAAACCAAAAGGGTATTTTTGGGAAAAGGAAAGCACGTCACACATTATTTCAAGCGGGAGCACCGGGAAAACACTGAAGAAAAAAAAAAAGTCTGTCAGTGACACGGCAGATGCCTACAGACAGCGTTTCATACAGAGCAAACGCAGCTCCCGCACCACACACACCTTTTTTAAACGTTAAAAAAAACACTGCAGGCAAAAGGAAGCTTTTTCACGCCGGTGGGGGAAAACCTCCTAAAGGGACGTACACAAATCGCAAACTCTAACTGTCCCCCCGAGGGCAGCAAGCAGCGTTCTTTTTCCCAACGAGTTTACACACAGTGGAAATAAAAAGGGGGGGGGCGCCTTTTATAGTGCATTCGACATCATTTCAGCTCCAATCACAGCCCCCCCATTAGTTAACTACCGGGAGCATACAGGATTTCCCCCCCTTCTTGGATTTTCCCCATTGGCTGACAAAAACACATTGCCCTCAAAGAATTATGGAACTTCCGATTCCCCGGGAACGATTATGGGGAAAAATCGGAAAAAAATATCGGAATTCCGGAAAAAGCGAATATGCCCGATACCCCTTTCTTTTCGGTAACGGAATCCAACACTTTTTTTAAAAAGGAAAAATTTTTTCCCCCCAAAATAAGCACAAACTTTTTGTGAAGGGTTTTTTAAGAGTTTGAGCAAGGGGCCCCGGGGGGTTACAACGACTAGTGAAGATTGGGGAGACTGGGAATCAGGTTTACAAAGGGGCCTTATAAAAGGGGATTTTTTTTTCCCATCAGGGTTCCCCGGGGATCAATTGTTCGGGGGGAATCTTCATTCCAAATTTCCCCCCTTTACCTGCGTTCGTGTCTTGGGATCTCCCTCCCCGAAAAAAATTTTTTTTCTTTTGTGTTGTTGCTTTTTTGCATTTTCCCCGCACTTCCCTTTTTGGGGGCCCTTGGCCCCCCCGGGGGGGTTCTTCCCCTTTTCATTTTTTTTCAAACCCCGATTTTGTTTTTTTTGCTTTTTCCAGTTTTTCAGGGGGTCGTTTTGATTTTGTTACCCAGGGGAGCAATTTAGGGGGTAGAGGTCGGGGTGATCTCGGTGTTTTTTAAATTAGGAGATTTTGGGGTTTTTTCAGGGTTTTCGGGGTTTTCATAAGTCCCCTTTTCCCGCCCCCCTTTTTTTTAAAATAGTTTGGGCCCCACGTTGCTCATTCTATTCTTTCTTTGTCATTTTTCCTCTTTCCCAACCGCCAACATTTTTGGGGGCTTTCTATTATTTTTGGGGGTTCTGCTCCCGGGGGAGAAAGGTTTTTCCCATTTCTTCTTTTGGGCAGTTATTTCTCGGGGGTGGGCGGGGGGTCTAACCCCCAAAGTAGGAAAACCCCCCAAAAAGGCCGCCCCTGTTTTGGGGTTTAAACGGGATGCAACCCCAAAAATTTTCCCAAATGCCCCGGGTATTGCCTTTTTCCTGCACCCTCAGCAAAGAAACAAAACCCGAAACACCGGCCCAAAAATTAAAAAATTTTATGGTACCACAGAAGGGAAAAAAAATTGTATAAAAAAAAGGGGGGTCCCAAAATTTTCAAGATTTTTTTTTTTTTTGTTTCTTTTTTTTTTTTTTTTTTCCCCCGAAAAACGGTGCGGGGGGGGATTTTTTTTTCCCAAGGGGTTTGGGACAGTTGTCCGGGGCCCTGGGATCAGCTTCCACTGAGGTTCGAGTATTGCAAAATATCTTGCTGGGTTCCTTTTTTTGGGGGGAACCAGGACCCTGCCAGATTTGTTTTTAGGGATCGAGCTAATTTTAAAAAATTTAAAAAAAATAATTAAAATTTTGTTTTTCCCTTTAAAAAAATTTAAGTCCCGGGGGAACGCAGCGCAGCATTTCCCAAATTATCACTCTCTCCTGCGGGGCATCCTCATTTTTGGGGCTTTTTTTCCCTGATACCTGGGTCCTTTTTGAAAAAATTGATGTTTTTTTTTCCCAGATTTGGGGGTTAAAGGGTACGTGAGCCAAAGTCACGATCAAGCTAAAAAAACCCTTTTTGGGGGGCATTAAATCGGGGCCCTTAAAATTTTACGTTTTTGGATTTTTTCTGCAAGATTCCAAAAAGGTGGGTCCGACCAAATGGAATGACACCCTTTGGGGGCCCCTTTTTCCCGGGAAAGGGGGCGTGGGTTTAATGTAAAGGATTTTTGGGGGGATTCCCGCCCCTCTGGTCTCAATGTTTCTATGTCATTAGCGTTTCCCCAAATTTTGACAACGTTGCGTGAGCGGAGAAGTATGGGGAGTGGTGTTCCCCTGGACCCCCGCTCTGAGCCCAGCAGTGTGATGGAGTGGTGTCGGGGGGACACGTCCATGATTTTTCCGAAAGCGCAATAGTTATGTTTCACTGGGGGATGCCCCTCATGCATTTTCAGTCTCCCCTTTAAAGGGGGGAAACTTTTGAGCTGGGGTTTTCTGGGTATGTTCAGACTAAATTTTTTTTTTAACTGTCACCGAAACTCTCGCCCTTTTTTTTTCTGCCGGGGCTTTCTTTGGGATTCGGACCCAACTATTAACCTGAGGGATTATGATTTTGCAAAAAAACGTTTTTTGGGTTTCCCTATCCCCCCCCGAAGCTTTTCCCCCTGGGGGGGATCGATTCTCCCCCTTTTGGGGCTGAAAAAAACCCCATTTTTCTACTCAGGGATAAGGAAGGGTTGAACCGATCACCGGGAGTGTTTCCCAAATTTTTGTTCTAATAATCTGCATGACAACGTCTTTTTCCCCCTTGGGGGTTACATTTCCATAATCCGTTTTTTTTTGGGGAAATCTTGCAAAAAACCATTTGGGGGGCCCCCCAATGTTTAATACCAACACCCTGTTTTTTCTGCCTCCCCCAAGCTCAGGATGTTCCTGACTTTTTTTTTTTTTTTTCTAAATGTGTTTTGGGCAAAGTAAATCTGCACCTTACCTCCCCATGGAGAAATAAATCCTATTAATTAGTGCCGGGTAAAAAACCCCCAAAAAAGGTCCCTTTTTTTAACTTGTCTGACCTAACATGACCCAGGGGGTTTTATTCAAGGAATCTTTGGAGAAGGGCATATCAACCATCCTTTTTCCCCCCTTTGGGTGCCTTTTTTTCTTTGTGGCCAAAAAAAGGTTCCTTAACCCCGGTTTAAATTGTTTATCTTTCCTTAAAAAATTTTTTTTTTGGGGAAAAACAATACCCGAAACCCTTTTTTTCGCCCTTTTTTTCCGGGGTAAAAACGATTTTTTTTTACCAAGCTTGACCTCGGGGGGGCGTTAACCTTTATTCTTTTTAAAACCCGGGGGGGAAGGGAAGACGGTTTTTATACCCCTGAAGGGCATTTTGATACCTAGTGATGCCCTTTGGGCCACTAAGCTCCTTCCGTCTTCCAGCCCCCTTTAGAATCATTTTAGGGTTTTTTGTGGACAAATTTCTGATTTTTTTTTTGGGGTGATACTTGATTTTTTTCAAATTTGGGGGGCCCCCCCCCAAATAAAAATTTCGGGCGTTTCCAGATTTTGGGGGAAAAGCTTGAAAGTAAAAAGGGGGAAAAATTTTTTTTGGCCCGTAAAAAGGGACTCATTTTGGGGTTCATTTTGTCCCCACTGTTTTTAAATGGCCCCCGGCCAATTTTTGGGCCCCCTCTGTGATTGGGCCCAAACCCCATTTTTTAAAAGGCCTTCGGGAAAGTTTTTTTGGGGTTTTTCCAAATTTTTTTTTGTAAATTTTGGTAATTTCTCGGGGATTTTAAAAACCCTTAACTGATTTGACCAGAAAGGGTTTTTGATGGGGGAAATTTTGGGCCCCGGGGGGCATCTTTTGTGAAGGGGGTTTTAATGATTTTTAGCAAGGCTCCCCTGGTTTTAAACAACGGTACTAGGAAAATTTTTAGGACGGGAATCAGGTGTTATGTTTGGGTCTTTTTAAAGGGGGAAACTTTTCCCCCTCGGGTGCCGGGGATCAATTGTTCTGGTCTGAACCCTTTCTTTCCACCCCCCTTTTAGCCTGCTGTGTCGGGCCATCCCTCAAAATAAGAAAATTTTTCTTTTTTTGGTTTTTGCAATATTTTTGCTTTTTGGCCCCCCCCTTTTTGGGGGGGGCCCTTTTGGTCCCCTCCGGGGCTTTGCCCTCCATTTAGTTTTAGCCACTGTGGGGGTTTTACTTTTGTTTTTTTCCCTTTTTTCAGTGGCGCTGTTTTTGTTTTCACCAAAACAAAATTTTTTGGTAGAGGGGGTGTGATCCGGGGTTTTTTTAAAAATTTGTAGATTGGGGTTTTTCGGGGGTTTTTGGGGGTTGCAGAAGTTCCCCCCCTGCCTTTTTTTTTTTAATTTTTGGGGGGCCCCACTTTTTCTCAACTAATTTTTTTTCTGGTCATTTTTCCTCTTGGCTAACCGCCATACATGTTTGGGGGGGGTTTTTATTTTTTTGGGTTCTGCTACGGGCGATAGCTTTCCTATTTTTTATCTTTTGGTTAGAAATTCTCAGCTGTGCGAGGGGGTCTAGGACCAACTTTGGAAACGCTCCAGGGGCCTCTAGTTGTGGTGGTTAGTCAGGTACGAAAACCCTAGTTTTAACTGCTCTGGTGTATTTGCCTTTTTTTCCTCACTCCTCAGCACCGAAAAAATAACAGAAAAACCCCGGGCCAAAAAAATTTTAAAAGGTAAATCCAAAAGGGGGAAAAAATTTTTTTGGGAAAGGGAAAAAAGTTGTCAGAGAATTTTCTGTTTGTTTCATTTTTTTTTTTTTCCCTCGTATCCGGGGGGCGGGGGGAAAAATTTTCCCCCAAAAGGGGTTTTTACAGTTGTCTGGCCGTGGGACCCCCTTTTCCACGATTTTTGGGGTTTTTCATCTACTTGCTGGTTTCCTGTTGTGGAACCTGGGGAACCCCCCTCCAGATTTTTTTTTTGGGGGGTCCCAGCTAATTTTTAAATTTCAAAAAAATTTTAAAATTGTTTCTGCCTTAAAATCAAAACCCCCAGAAACCAGCGCAGAAAATTTAAAATTTTAACTCTCTCCTGCGCGGCGACCCCCAGGGTTGGGTTTTTTTTTCCCGATACCTGGGGATTTCCTTTTTTTAGGGATTTTTAAACTTTTTTTCAGGCTTTGGGGGTTTTTGTACTTTTGCCAAAAAACAGATAAGCGAAAAAACCTTGTTGGCATTAAATCAGGGGCTTGATGATGCTGATTTACTGTCAGAGATTCCGTAGGTGGCAGTCCTGACCAAAGGGGGAAAATGACGACGTTTTGGGGCCCCTTTTTCCCGGGAAAAGGCCCCCTGTCGGATAATAAAAAAGGGAAAAGTTTGGGGGTTTCCCTGTCCCCTCTTTCTAAAATGTTTCTTTTCCCTTTGGCGATTAAAAATAAACAGATTTTTTCGTGAGGGGAGAAGTTGCGGGAGTGGGCCCCCTTTGTGGGCCAGCTCGACCCCATGCAGTGTATGGAGTTGGGGGGGGCACACGTCAGATTTTTAAAAAAGCGCAATGGTTTTTTTTTTTCCTACTTGGTGGCCCCCCTCTTTTCAGTCGCCCTAAGCGGGAAAAATTTTTTTGCACCCATTTTTGCTTGGTTTTGTTCAACAAATTTTTTTTTAACTGTCACTCTGAAAATCTCTCGCCTCTTTTTTCTGCTCTTTTTTGGGTTTTTCCCTGAGCACTATAACCTAAGGATTATTTTTTGCTAAATTTGTGGTTTTCCCTTGATACCCCACAAAAAGCTTTTCCCCCCCGGGGATCGATTCTACCCCTTTGGCTGAGAAAAAAACCCCATTTTTCTACTCGGGTAATAAAAGGGTTAACCTGACCCAGGGGGTGCAAAAAATTTTTTTGGTTCTATAAAAAATTCCCCCCCCAAAAAATAGGGTTTTGGGTTTTTCCCTTGGTTCAGCTCAAAATCCTTTTTGGATTGGAAATCTGTGCTGAAACCCTTTTTTGGGGCGGAAAGGGTTTTTATCCAACACCCCTTTTTTTCCCCCGCCTCCCCCCCCAGCAGGATGTTCCGATTTTTTTTTTTGATTTTTTGATTTTTTTTTTTGGGCGAAAGTAAATCTGCACCTTACCCCCCATGGGACCAAAGACGCCATTGAATACCCCCAGAAAATTCCCAAAGGGTCCCCTTTTTTTTAATTTTTCTGTACCAAACATCCCTTTGGGCGGTTTTAAAATCAAAAAAATTAAAAAGGGGGTCAACCCAACCATCCTTTTCCCCCCTTAGGCCGGTTTTTTTTTTTTGTGGCTAAAAAGAGGTTTTCATTAACCCGGGGTGTTTGATTACGCCTTGAACAAAATTACGTGAAATACCCAAAACCCGTTACCCTTTTTTCTGCCTTTTTTTCCCAGGTGAAAAACGCATTTGGGTTTTTCCCAACTGACCTCAGGGGGGCTATAACCTTTTTTGCATTAAGCACGGGAAAATGGGGAAAAAAGGGATTCAATACCCCTGAAAAGGGGGGTTTTTAGGGACCTATGATCCCCTTTGGGGTCACTAATGCTCCTTCCTTTTCCTCCTTCTGAAAAACATTTTAGGGGGTTTTTTTGGGCAAATTTCTGATTGGGTTTTTTTGGGTGATATCTTGATTTTTTCTAATACGGGACTCCTGTGAAAATTGTTCGGGGGCGGTTTCCCAAAATTTTTTAGGATAACCTGAAAAATTTAAAAGGGCAAAGTTCTTTTTGGGTACAGAAACTCTTTTTGGGGGGGATTTTTTCCCCATCTGAAAAAAAAAAGGCCCCCGGGCAAAATTTAAAGGGCCCTCTGTGATTTTTGGGGCCCCCTACCCAAAAAAGGCCTTCGAGATTTTTTGGGTTTTTTGGCCCCAAATTTTTTTTTTTAAATTTTTTTTGGGAAATTTCTCGGTTTTTGTTAAACCATTTAAAGATTTTTTCCCAAAAAGGGGTTTTTTTTTTGGTAATTGGGGCCTCCGGGGGAGTCTGGGATGGGTTTTTTTTAAAAAAATTTGAGCAGAAAGGGCCCCCTGGTGTTTTCAAGCGGGGGGAAATGAGGGTTTGAGGACTGGAATCAGGTGTTACGATTGGTCTTATTTTTTAAGGGGAAAAATTTTCCCATCAGGGTTTTCCGTATCAAAAATTTTTTTGGGCTGAATCCTTCTTTTTCCGTTTTTCCCTGTAGCCTGCTGTGTCGTGTCTCATCTCCTTTTAAAAAAAATAAGACAATTTTCTTATTTTTGTTTTTTTTTTTTATTTTTTTTTTTTGGTCCTCACTTCTGTTGGGGGGGCCTTTTGGGGGGGCCCCCCGGGGCTTTTTTCCCCCCAAATTTAGTTCCCGCCCCCGTGTTTTTTTCTTTTGCTTTTTTTCCCTTTTTTTTTTTGGGTGCGTTTTTTTAAAAACCAAAAAAATAATTTTGGGGTAGAGGTCGTGG